>OZ023312.1:69723711-69776211 GCA_964007375.1 Ophion obscuratus | reverse complement strand
AACCTCAATTACAAACAGTCATTTTTCATTCTAGTAGTTTTCCACAATTTATCCGGTTATGATGCGCATTTTATAATCAAGGAAGTAGCCACAGCGTTCGAAGGAAGAACCGATGTGATTCCAATCACAAAGGAGAAATACATCTCATTCACGAAGCATGTTGAAATTGAAGACGATTCAAAACACAATATCCAATTGCACTTTATCGACTCATACAAATTCCTCAACACGAGTCTCGACAAATTATCCTCATTCCTGACCGAGGACAAACTCAAAATGTTACGCACACAATTCCCAACTCTCTCGACAGACGATTTCAGTTTGCTGACGCGAAAAGGGGTCTTCCCTTATGAATATATTGATGACGTGACCAAGCTAGACGACACTTGCCTACCACCACGTGACGCATGTTACAGTTCCCTGACAGATGCTGCAGTATGTGAGAGCGAGTACGCACATGCTAAGAACGTTTGGGAGCGGTTCTCCATTCGAACGCTGGGAGACTATAGTGATCTAGTATCTGAAGAGAGATGTCTTGTTATTACCCGATATTTTCGAAAACTGTCGAAATATATGCGTTAAGAGCTATGGCCTAGATCCCGCCTATTACTACACATTGCCCGGATATACCTGGGATGCAATGTTAAAACACTCGAATGTCAAGTTTGAATTACTAACTGACATCGACATGGTTTTATTCGTTGAGCGGGGTATACGCGGTGGTCTAAGTCAATGCTCGAACCGATATGCACATGTTAATAACAAGTACATGGAGTCGTTTAATACATCGAAAGCATCATCATACTTGATGTATTTTGATGTCAACAATTTGTATGGATGGGCAATGTGCCAGCCCTTGCCATATGCAGATTTTCGATGGGTCAAGGACGTGTCCAATTTTGATCCATCAGGCATCGCGCTAGACTCACCTATAGGCTACATCCTTGAAGTCGACTTGGAATATCCGCAATCTCTCCATGATGCGCACAAAGACCTGCCGTTTTGTCCAATACATGAAAAACCGCCGGGTTAGCGGGAAGAAAAGCTGTTAGCAACCGTCTGCGATAAAAAACGCTACATCATACACCATCGGAATGTACATCAGTGCTTACGCCATAAGCTTCGCCTCACGAAAATCCATAGAGTCCTACAGTTTACACAATCCCCATGGCTGCGTTCGTATAACGACTTAAATACCTAGTTTCGAACGCTCGCGAAAAACGTTGTCGAAAAGAATTTATTCAAGTTAATGAATCATGCGGTCTTTGGCAAAACGATGGAGAATGTGCGCAATCATGTAGATATAAAGCTTTTAACAAAATGGGAGGGCAGATATAGCGCAGAGGCAATGATTGCGAATCCAAACTTCCGCAGCCGAAGTGTTTTTCCGGAAAACATCGTTGCCATGGAATTGCGCAATCTCGAGGTGAAATTCAACAAGCCGATATATGTGGGTATGTGCATACTCGACATATCCAAAACGTGCTTGTATGGATTTCATCACGAGTATATGGTACCCCTGTATCGAGATAAATGTAAAGTCATGTATACCGATACGGATAGTCCCATATATGACATTGAGAGCGATGATATATATGCCGACATGAAGCACGCCATTTCAAAATTCGATACAAGCGATTATTCGGCGGACAATAGGTATGGTATACTGCTCGTCAACAAGAAGGTACCCGGTCTCATGAAGGACGAATGTAATGGAGCAATTATGACCGAATTCATTGGACTTCGATCGAAAATGTACGCCACACATGTCGAAGGTAAGAAGGACACGAAAAAATTTAAGGTGTGAAGAGTAGCGTTGTGGCGAGGACAATCACGTTTGACGATTATGCTCGATGATTGAGGGAAGAAGTTGAAATGGAGCGTAGTCAAACGTGCATTCGATCAAAGTTGCGTAAGATCTACACCATTCGCGAGACGAAAATTGCTCTGAGTCCTCATGACGATAAGTGGTATATCATACCTGGGACCTCAGATACCCTACCATGGGGGCATTATAGAATACCGTCGTAAAAAGTTTTGTAAATTTTTTTTCCACAACCTTGATGTAAAATCGTGTACATTTTTTGTCAATATTGATGTATAAAACTCGTGAAAATTATGTATATATTTTGTTCACCCGATGTAAAACTTAAAAAAAATATGTTTGTTGTAAATATTTAATCGTGTAAGAATGGATTTATTATTTTCTGTAAATAAAGAACCGCACATTTTATAATCCCATGTGTTTATTCACTCTATCCATCTCCTCGTACCCACGTTCCACGAAAAAACATGCATGTGGGGTTCAAAGAGTTTCAAAAGACTTTCTACGACGTCCATGAGACGTTTGAAGGTGTTCGTGAGACGTTCAAGAGTCTTTCGAAAACGTTCATATGACGTTTGGAGACATTCATGAGAGGTGCGAAGACCTTCAGAGACTTTCGAAGACTTTCAAGAGATCTTTGACGATATTCATAATATGTTTGAACACATTGCTGAGGGGTTCGACGACGTTTTAGTGACTTTCAAAGACATTCACGAGGGGTTTGAAGACGTTCAAGAAAATTTCGAATACGTTCAAGAGACTTTTGACGACATTCATAATACGTTTGAATACATTCATGAGGGGTTCGAAGACGCTTGAGAGACTTTCAAAGATATTCACGAGGGATTCGAAGACGTTCAAGAGAATTTCGACGGCATTCATAATACGTTTGAAGACATTCATGAGGTGTTCGAAGACGCTTAAGAGACGTTTGAAGGCATTCATGAGAGGTGCGAAGAGGTTCAGAGAATTTCGAAGACATTCAAGAGATCTTTGACAATATTCATATCACGTTCGAAGATATCGATGAGGGGTTCGACGATGTTTAGAGACTTTCAAAGACATTCGCGAGGGTTTTGAAGACGTTCAAGAAACTTTCGAATACGTTCAAGAGACTTTCGACGACATTCATAATACGTTTAAAGACATTCACGAGGGGTTCGAAGATGCTTGAGAGACTTTCAAAGACATTCACAAGGGGTTCAAAGACGTTCAAGATACTTTGAATGGCATTCATAATATGTTTGAATACATTCATGAGGGGTTCGAAGACGCTTAAGAGACTTTCAAAGACATTCACGAGAGGTGCGAAGACATTCAGAGACTTTCGAAGACATTCAAGAGATCTTTGACAATACTCATACTACGTTCGAAGATATCGATGAGGGGTTCGACGATGTTTTAGAGACTTTCGACGACATTCATAATATGTTTAAAGACATTCACGAGGCGTTCGAAGATGCCTGAGAGACTTTCAAAGACATTCGCGAGAGGTTTGAAGACGTTCAAGAGACTTTGAACGGCATTCATAATACGTTTGAATACATTCATGCGGGGTTCGAAGACGCTTAAGGCAGAACACCACTGTGACCCCCTGTTTTTTTGCCATTTTTCAAGAATTTTTTTTGTCGAAAAAAAGAGGTATTCGGATTTTTTTGTTTTGTTCGTTGTTCGTTGTTTATTGAAATTTCAAATTTTTCACGCCCCATGGTGCCGCTGGGGAAGCTCCCGCGTCAGGTACTGTTGCCTCTGCAGTGGTTCGCGGGACGCAGCAGAACTCTCTTCAAAGTCGATCTAAAAAAAATTCCGAGTGTTTTCGTTAATAATATGATATTTTGAAGAGAAGTACACAGGGATTTGAAAAAATATTGATTTTTAAAAAATAGGCACGCTTTTGAAATTAAAGGACGATTTTCGAGCAAAATTTCTCGTCGAAAATAGGCTATAATTTTTTTTATTATTGAGATATCGAAAAAGTCCTATGTTCTTCTTTAGATAATCTAGTTTTATTGATGCACTCCAAATTTGAAGTCGATCTGATAAAAATTGCTCGAGCTCTGCTGCGTGCCGCACTTGAAAAAGTGGTTGTGAGAAAAACGCGTTTAAAGTTTTAGGTTTGTTAATTTATGCGATAAATTGGAAAAAAAAATGTTTACCTTTAATCAGCGATGCCGGCACCATATAGCTGGCCTTCAAGAAGCAAATCATTGTCCCTAGTATCTTTTCTCGAACTTGTAGAGGCTCTCCTTGCCTCTTTTGCAGCGTCTGTGAGCGAGCGCTCCGCCAGCTCGATCCGCGCTGCGTGGCTGTCAACGCAAAAATTGAAACAATTTGGGCCGATAGTTATCCCCAACGTCTCCAAAACTTTCATGAGGCTTTTCAGGCCATCATTGAATAATAATACCGCGATATCAGCTGCAATATCGACGGTTTTTTTTTCCTCCCGGACTGACACTTGTGGGCTATTGCCCAAACTGATTTGTTGTACCTTTCGTTGTTGTTTTGCGTGAAGCCGCCCAAACAACGCTGCAGCAAATCGTCTCTGCTCAAATTTTCGAAGACTGGCGTAATTGCCTCCAATACTTCCTCAGGAAGAGGCGGCTTATGGCGATATTCAGAAATATTACCGCTTGCGACCGCTTGATGCCACGAACAGCACGACTCGGCTCCCTCTGGGCAATCGTCATGTTGTGGCTCACTATCTATGGATATTTTATGTTTGATAGTTGCTCAAATTGCCTTCCTCATTTTTTCAACATCATCGCTGTTCCTCCGAATAGCCAAGCCGAAATATGTGCTCAACTCGTCAATCAATTTTCCGGTGAGCTTTCCTCTGCCAGACAATCCTTTTTGTTTTTTCACGATTTCGCGGAGGCGCGTCCTCATACGTTTATGGACATGATCGATGCACTCTTTTTGTTTTATCTCGAAACCGTCGTATGGATCGCTATTCGATATGTCCAGAAACGTTTTAGAATCGCCGTCATCAATATAATATTTATATTTTATGCCATAGAGCTCTTCAGACCGTTGAAACATTTCGACAGCTGAGTCGACTTCCATTTTTCCGGAGGAGCCGCTATGGTTCGCCTGGCACTCATCGTCGTGGGTACTTTTCCATTCCCAGTACTCCGTGGTGCTTTCTTTTTTTTTCCCAATGCTCGCAAGCTTTGCCATATTTCGATTTCACCATAACGTCGATCACTTTTTTAGTGTACCAGCCGATTAGCGATGTTATGCCGAAAAGCGAGCTGAAACCGCGCTTACGCCACGATCCGTCGCCTGAAACGATAATTCGTCCTCCACCCCATTTTCCAACGAAATTGTCTCCTCCTCAAGTGCAGCCTTTTGTTTGCTCACAGCTTTAGTGGCAATCGAAATCGAATTTAAGATTTGATCGTAGAAAGACTGAAATTTTGTCTGAAGTTTGATGAAGTTTTGTCCATAAATGCACAAAACTTCATCAGGCCATTCAAACCGACGCCAAGAAGACGCTTACTGAATACGATCCGACGATTTATTTCGTATGCATTGTCAATCATAGGAAACGAATTGATTTCCACTTTTTCACAATGGCCGCAGTCGACCTCGATTTTGAATCCGAGCCCGCGCAAACGTTTTTCAGTAAACTTTATATCGCGATCACACACTTTGCACTTCACTAACGTCGATATAATGTTCAATGCATGGACGAGGTGTACTATACGATAACCGAAATCGTTAGTAACACCGACCTCTAAATTCCCTTTTTCCCCGCGTACACTTTCGGATTATCCATTTCGATGTGCAAAGAATAATTGTGAGCGTTCGATATTTATAAACGAAACGATTCGGAGCGTTTAGACACGAGTAGCGTCGCTTCTATTCGCAAACTGATGCTATGACGCTATCCCTATACCTGCCTTGAACATTTTTCAATTATCGCCACCTATGGCTTTTTTTCGAATCTATATTTATAACAATAGCCGGTTTTTGTGAAGGGAGACAAAAGAATACCTGGGAAAGATCCGCTGGACCTGGGAAAGGCGCAATATAGCTGCCGACCCTGAGGCGCGCAGCTGCGCGGGACCCCGAGCGTCACGGAGCGCTGCACCGCTCCACAAAATATTCAATATCTCCGAAAATAATTATTTTTTCGACCTGGGTCTTTTTCGATCTCAATCTTAAATGTATTTTAGATTTTTCTAGATGGTTTTCAAAAAATCGATTTTTTGAAGCCGTCACAGTCGTGTTGTCCCGTAAGATACTTTCAAAGACATTCACGAGAGGTGCGAAGACGTTCAGAGGCTTTCGAAGACCTTCGAGAGATCTTTGACAATATTCATATTACATTCGAAGATATCGATGAGGGGTTCGACGATGTTTTGGAGACTTTCAAAGACATTCGCGAAGGGTTTGAAGACGTTCAAGAAACTTTCGAAGACGTTTACAGATCTTCGACAACATTCATAATATGTTCTTCGGTGACATCCATAAACCGAAGACTTTCATGACGTTTGAGTTTCGCTGGAATTGTTTGGGTTTGTTTGGGTCAAACGTATTATGAATGTCGTCGAAAGTCTCTTGAACGTATTCGAAAGTCTCTTGAACGTCTTCAAACCTCTCGCGAATGTCTTTGAAAGTCTCTCAGGCATCTTCGAACGCCTCGTGAATGTCTTTAAACATATTATGAATGTCGTCGAAAGTCTCTAAAACATCGTCGAACCCCTCATCGATATCTTCGAACGTAGTATGAGTATTGTCAAAGATCTCTTGAATGTCTTCGAAAGTCTCTGAATGTCTTCGCACCTCTCGTGAATGTCTTTGAAAGTCTCTTAAGCGTCTTCGAACCCCTCATGAATGTATTCAAACATATTATGAATGCCATTCAAAGTATCTTGAACGTCTTTGAACCCCTTGTGAATGTCTTTGAAAGTCTCTCAAGCATCTTCGAACCCCTCGTGAATGTCTTTAAACGTATTATGAATGTCGTCGAAAGTCTCTTGAACGTATTCGAAAGTTTCTTGAACGTCTTCAAAACCCTCGCGAATGTCTTTGAAAGTCTCTAAACATCGTCGAACCCCTCATCGATATCTTCGAACGTAATATGAATATTGTCAAAGATCTCTTGAATGTCTTCGAAATTCTCTGAACCTCTTCGCACCTCTCATGAATGCCTTCAAACGTCTCTTAAGCGTCTTCGAACACCTCATGAATGTCTTCAAACGTATTATGAATGCCGTCGAAATTCTCTTGAACGTCTTCGAATCCCTCGTGAATATCTTTGAAAGTCACTAAAACGTCGTCGAACCCCTCATCAATGTGTTCAAATGTATTATGAATATCGTCAAAGATCTCTTGAAAGTCTTCGAAAGTCTCTGAACGTCTTCGCACCGCTCATGAATGTCTCCAAACGCCTTATGCATGTTTTTGAACGTCTCTTGAATGTCTTCAAACGTCTTATATATATCTTCGGTCAAACCCCTCGTGAATGTCTTTGAAAGTCTCTCTTAAGCGTCGTCAAAAGTCTCTTGAACGAATTCGAAAGTTTTTTGAACATCTTCAAACCCCTCGTGAATGTCTTCAAACGTATTATGAATGTCGTCAAAAGCCTCTTGAACGTAATCGAAAGTTTTTTGAACGTTTTCAAATCCCTCGTGAATGTCTTTGAAAGTCTCTTAAACGTCTTCGAACCCCATCATCGATGTCTTCAAACATATTGTGGATATTGTCACAGATCTTTTGAACGTCTTCGAACCTTTCATGAATGTCTTCAAACGTCTTATGAACGTTTTCGAAAGACTCTTGAACGTCTCACGAACACCTTCAAACGTCTCATGGACGTCGTAGAAAGTCTTTTGAAACTCTTTGAACCCCACATGCATGTTTTTTCGTGGAACGTGGGTACGAGGAGATGGATAGAGTGAATAAACACATGGGATTATAAAATGTGCGGTTCTTTATTTACAGAAAATAATAAATCCATTCTTACACGATTAAATATTTAAAACAACAAACATATTTTTAAAAAGTTTTACATCGGGTGAACACAATATATACATAATTTTCACGAGTTTTATACATCGATATTGGCAAAAAAATGTACACTATTTTACATCACGGTTATGGAAAAAAAAATTTACAAAGCTTTTTACGACGGTATTCTATAATGCCCCCATGGTAGGGTATCAGAGGTCCCAGGTATGATATACCGTTTATCGTCATGAGGACTTAGAGCAATTTTCGTCTCGCGAATGGTGTAGATCTTATGCAACTTTGATCGAATGCACGTTTGACTACGCTCCATTTCAACTTCTTCCCTCAAGCATCGAGCACGATCGTCAAACGTGATTGTCCTCGCCACAACGCTACTCTTGACAGCTTTAATTTGTTTCGTGTCCTTCTTACCTTCGACACGTGTCGCGTACATTTTCGATCGAAGTCCAATGAATTCGGTCATAATTGCTCCATTACATTCGTCCTTCATGATGCCGGGTACCTTTTTGTTGACGAGCGGTATACCATACCTATTGTCCGCTGAATAATCGCTTGTATCGAATTTTGAAATGTCGCGCTTCATGTCGGCATATATGTCATCACTCTCAATGTCATATATGAGAATATCCGTATCGGTATACATGACTTTACATTTATCTCGATACAGAGGTACCATATATTCGTGATGAAATCCATACAAGCACGTTTTGGATATGTCGAGTATGCACATACCCACATATATCGGCTTGTTGAATTTCACCTCGAGATTGCGCAATTCCACGGCAACGAGGTTTTCCGAAAATACACTTCGGCTGTGGAAGTTTGGCTTCGCAATCATTGCCTCTGCGCCATATCTGCCCTCCCATTTTGTTAAAAGCTTTATATCTACATGGTTGCGCACATTCT
Organism: Ophion obscuratus; assembly: GCA_964007375.1. Classification (NCBI taxonomy): domain Eukaryota; kingdom Metazoa; phylum Arthropoda; class Insecta; order Hymenoptera; family Ichneumonidae; genus Ophion; species Ophion obscuratus. The sequence continues at coordinate 69,767,504 of OZ023312.1, read as the reverse complement.
CCATCGTTTTGCCAAAGACCGCATTATTCATTAACTTGAATAAATTCTTTTCGAAATCGTTTTTGGCGACCTTTCGAAACTGGGTATTTAACTCGATATACGAACGCAGCCATGGGGATTGTGTAAACTGTAGGACTCTATGGATTTTCGTGTGGCGAAGCCCATGGCGTAAGCACTGTTGCAAATTCCGCTAGTGTATGATGTAGCGTTTTTGATCGCAGACGGTTGCTAACAGCTTTTCTTCCCGCTTACCGGGCGGTTTTTCATGTATTGGACAAAACGGCAGGTCTTTGTGCGCATCATGGAGAGATTGCGGATATTCCAAGTCGACTTCAAGGATGTAGCCTATAGGTGAGTCTAGCGCGATGCATGATGGATCAAAATTGGACACGTCGTTGACCCATCGAAAATCTGCATATGGCAAGGGCTGGCACATTGCCCATCCGTACAAATTGTTGACATCAAAATACATCAAGTATGATGATGCTTTCGATCGATTAAACGACTCCATGTACTTGTTATTAGCATGTGCATATCGGTTCGAGCATTGACTTAGACCACCGCGTATACCCCGCTCAACGAATAAAATCATGGCGATGTCAGTTAGTAATTCAAACTTGACATTCGAGTGTTTTAACATTGCATCCCAGGTATATCCGGGCAATGTGTAGTAATACGCGAGATCTAGGCCATAGCTCTCAACGCATGTATTTCGACAGTTTTCGAAAATATCGGGTAATAACAAGACATCTGTCTTCAGATACAAATCACTATAGTCACCCAGCGTTCAAATAGAGAACCGCTCCCAAACGTTCTTAGCATGTGCGTACTCGCTCTCACATACTGCACCATCTGTCAGGGAACTGTAAAATGCGTCACGTGGTGGTAGGCAAGTGTCGTCTAGCTTGGTCACGTCATCAATATATTCATAAGGGAAGACCCCTCTTCGCGCCAGCAAACTGAAACCGTCTGTCGAGAGAGCTGGGAATTGTGTGCGTAAAATTTTTAGTTTGTCCTCGGTCAAGAATGAGGCTAATTTGTCGAGACTCGTGTTGAGGAATTTGTATGAGTCGATAAAGCCCAATTGGATCTTGTGTTTTGAATCGTCTTCAATTTCAACATGCTTCGTGAATGAGATGTATTTCTCCTTTGTGATTGGAAGCACATCGGTTCTTCCTTCGAACGCTGTGGCTACTTCCTTGATTATAAAATGCGCATCGTAACCGGATAAATTGTGGAAAACTACTGGAATGAAAAATGACTGTTTGTACTTTAGGTTGCAGTTGGAATGGGCCGGACCTCTATAGCGTCCAGTCAGATGGCAATGATCTCGAACGCGTACATCTTCTTGCGCAAATGGTTTCTCACATATGTGACATTGAGTCGCTGCTCGAAAACTAGCCCACTCACACGGTGTTAAATACACCATTGGTACATTATCACAGAAAGTTTCTTTTATCCGCAGTGCTAGATTTTTTATGTCTTCAACAAACCATGATGTACAATCGGCACTGCGACGCGAGTGATGCGTAGATAATGAATCGCCATATGAACAACACACATAGTATCCGATACTAAACACTGCATGATGTTGATACCTATCTTTCGCTAGGTTCTCCCCATCGGTATTTGCCAGCACACACTCCGAATCAGCATACACAATGAAGGGATGTCGCTCTTTCCGGCTAAAGTTGCTGAACTGGAGCCACTTATTGGTGTCGTTTGGTAGTCGAATTGTACAGTCGTTTATCACTCCACAATCGACCTCATGTGATCGCAATTTTTCCTCGGAACCGCAGTAGTGCAAACCCCTGCAAAAAAAGATTGTTTTGTTTAATTTATCGAGCATATATAATTACCTATATATACATATTATGGTAACTACATACCGGTCACAGATATATGTTTTATGCCCCGTTTTGCTCAGTTGCTTCGTCACGAGTCTCGACAGGTTCTTGATCCATACGAAGTGTCCCACATTGCTGTCCTCGGTATCTTGCATGTACAGCAAATTTATGTGCTTTTCCTTCTTGTGTTGAGTTACGCGTATCGGAACAATGTCCTTTTCGGTGGTGGTGGTGGTATATACATTGATCGATACATTGTTATGAGCTTCAAATTTTTTTATTCAATGTATCGTCACCGGGAATTCAATATCCTGGAGATTCAGCACTGTCGAATAATGAGGATAAGAAGATGTACGGTGGCTGTTTTGTTCAGTTGGGTATAGAGCAGCCACACCTGCCCATGCGAAACACGCGTTATCTTTGAATTTAACGTTAACCACAGCCCTCTTCATCATTATTTCCGCGGCAATGATATGGAGCACCCGGCACGCATCTGATTATACTTATTCACATTTATCGTGAGGTTAAGTATTTTCTGCAGAGTCCAGCCACCATCACGTTATTGAAATTCATCGAGTAAGCTTAAAGTGGGCTCCACAACACGCTGTTCATACCACTTGTTCAAATCGCTTGTGCTAAATAGTTCGAAGTTTCGCGTGTTGACACTTTTATTCGCATGTTTGTCACCGCTCGCGAATTCACCATTAAACACTGTATTGATTTTAATACTGTTGTGCTTGCCGATAATATTTTGTACATCATGTAGCACTAGGACGTGAGCATCATTTAGAAAGTGTCTCGGCTCGATGTGGCTACGATTTATGATGAACCCGGTTAATATCCGACTCTCGAAGGATGATTCAATCTCTCGCCAGATTAACTCCTGATCACCATGTCCTGCACCCGTGTGTATGAAACGACTCCTCACACAATTCCTCAATCCTTTGCGTTTCCATGCCTTCGATGAACTCGACGCATCGTTGCTCCCACGTGGTAAAATCTTCGATCGAGCCTAAAAACACGGCTTGGTCATGCAAGATTTGCTCCATGTTGATGAGTACGAAAACGTTCCACGATGTGAACAGACTGACTGCTTCATGCAAAGTGCGGCCAGATTTGAGCGGAGTGGATTATTAAAAAGGCCTTCGAGAAAAAAAAATCGGCCCTCTCTCGGAAAACAACGGAGTTTCCCGATAACGCGCAGATCGCGCGAGAAACATGAGACAAAGAACAGGAGGTCGGAATGCATGGGGTCAATCGATTTTATGGGTCCTGCAGCTCAAGTGGTCCATCGGCGCCAACGGCCCTTGATCCCTAAAGTTTATAGTTTTTCCAAGAAATCCTGAGTTTTTCCAAGAAATCCTGACTTTCCAAGAAATCCTGACCTGTCTAAAGTGTTGGCGAGACTCGTGACAGGAGTGGACACGCATGCTAACATCTTGACATTATCTTTCGGAATGGAGACCTCGACTTTTCAAGAGTGCAGCTCAAGTGGTCCATTTGCGGTCGCAGCGTTTGATCCCTAAACATTATAGTTTTCCCAAGAAACCTGTTAGGACCTGTTTCGAGTGGCGGCGAGCTTTGAGATGGGGCGGATGCATTTGACAGTGTCTTTCGGAAAAGAACCAGCTGCATGTCATAATTATTGGGCTTTGAAAGGTCACCCTTCATGTGGCGCCCAGCGTTTCCATATGACTGAACATTTTCCGACCCATATATGGCTGTCACACGCACGCACGCACGCACGCATGCACGCACACACACACACACCCGCACGCACGCACACGCGCACACACACACACACACGCGCGCGCACACACACACACACACACACACACACACACACACACACACACACACACGCACAAAACACTCATCGACGCTGGCTTCCCCCTCCCGCCAGTCGCTCCACGAACCACATGGCTACCCCCTCCATAGAGGTCCCCTCCGTCACACGCGCCCGGCGACCTCCCCTCGACCCGGTGACCTCCTTTTGAATTAGAATCCGTATAGCCCTACTACTACCTCATGAAGAGATGATGTTCGCGTGCCTCTTGCCGCATACGCTTGAATGTTTCCAAATCTTCGTCGAAGGCATTCACAAGTCGCGCCGGAAAGAAGACAGTGAGCGCATTCGCTATGTCAGCGATGTCCCGTTTCCCAAGCTTGGTTTGTACGGCCCTCATGTCGGAGATTGGATGCTCCGAGTGAACGAGGAGTTCTGACAGCTTCGTCATTAGAAGGAATTCCGCCATTCGGCTGACTTTGTTGATACTCGTGAAATCTATTTTCCACACCTTTTTTTTCCAAACAGTTTCAAATTCAGTTTATATTTCGGAATAAATCCATAATCTGGTGGGGGTTAAATTATTTTCGGAACAATGACTCCTCTCATAGCCGCAGCTGCATATAATGAATGAAGCATTTTATGGCACTTTGGAAGGCCGCCCTTCATATGGCACCTACAGTTTTTTATATGATCGAAAAATTTTTTAGCCACTCATAGTTCTCTCTCTCTCTCTCTCTCTCTCTCTCTCTCCCTCTCTCTGGCTGTTGAGCACGCAACTTTCTGCTTCCTTTTTACGCAAATCGAATACACGGGAACCACTCCAGCTCTGCGAAACGACGATTTTCGTGGCTACATTTTTTTTACCCTCCAATTCCGATTCTGACGTCCTACGCGGATAAACGGCAAAATCTTTCGTCAGGCATCGCTAGTTGGTGTGAAAGTTTCGAAGTTCAATCTCAATACTCACGCACACTACTTTAGTCATATCGACGATATACAATGGACACTAGGTTCATACGATAGATCGAGGGTTCGTTATATCAACATACATGTCGCAACATTTTTGGGAGTAGCGTCTCACGGCTGATAGATATTTACTGACGCACGTGATAAATATTTCTGTACATAATTATCATCGGCGAACGACGAAATCGCAAAGTCAAGATTACGCGCCTTATAACTCGCCGTTGCTTCAAGTGCCTGCGTGGTATAGCAGGTGTCTCTTTATCTTGTGTCGATTGCACGAATACTTTTCATCTCGGTTGATGTGCAGCCTATTTAACCTACCGAAGTGCGAGCGATTGTTGCATAAAAAATCTGGAGGATTCGGTAACGGAAATTTACGCCTAAAGATCTGAAGGATTATTTGCTTCGCAAGTCGTTTCTCCAAAACTCAGGACAGAAGGTATTAGTGATTCACATAGCGAAGAAAAGCTCGGTGGATCCCCAGGTACAGCTAATCTTGTTAATCATACTAGGTGTAGCGACGAAGTAACCAAAACGGATGAAACGACAATGGACCAATAAAAAATTGTCGGAAATTACAGAGCGCAAAACCAGCATTAATGATGATATAGCCGCGAAGCTAAATTGCTTACCGGAGCTTGTCGTCAAAGTCGAAAGCATGAGGAAGCCATCGCCCGCCTCAAGGCAAGCATTGTACGCATCGTCCGTGAACTTGAGCAACTTCGTTCATCGACACTAATTAATCGTACGCAGCCGTCTGCAGAAATAATTTTATCTAACGTCCTGCTTATAGAGTGTGATACGAACGAATCAATAGTCCAAAAAAAAAATTCGGAGCATTGGACGTTCCCGAGCTCTTTAGCGATGTATTAGATATACGAGTCCTAGCACGCAGAGGATCATCTACCGTGGGCGATGGAGCAAAAGGCGCATCTATCCGTGTTATGGGAAAAACCTTACTTTTAACATTGAAGTCCACCGCGGTTCGGGACCATATAATCGTGAAAAAACGGACTAAAAACGATGTAAATATAAATAAGTGTTTGGAGTCGAACTCCCAGGCTGCATTTATGTCAACGAATTTTTAGCAGCGAGTACTTACCAATTGTTCCGTAGAACATGAGCCAAGGCAGCCGCTGCCAATTGGAAATTTGTCTGGGTGCGTGCAGGGGTAATACGCGTTCGTAAATCCGAGGGGTCACCGGCGATAGTAGTTTGCACTGAAGAAAATCACGATAAGGTGGTTTGACTCCCAACTGTAAAGGGCGTTTTTCCGGATAAAATACAGGTGCAAAATACAGAAATTCTGCCATCAAAGCTTAATATGTTGCACATTGCCCAGCTCAATACGAACTAAATTTGCTAAGGTTACGCATATAAATTGTATCTTTTATTATTTTGTAAAATTGTCTTCTGTTTCGTATTATTTCGCACTATTCTGTTTGATTTATATACTTCGCTGTATTCCGTACTAATATCTATTATATTTTTATGATTTTGTGCAATCAGGAAATGAATTGTGAACGAAGAGTGGAATGGTCCAAATTCTCGACCGTTCAACATTGCTTACTACGTATCTGTTAGACCGTATGGTTTTCGCGGAAAGTTTATAACGTGTAGCGGCGTTTTGGTTATTTGTAAAACTTCTTTTTGTTCTATTACATTTAATTTTATTTTATTTTATTGTACTACATTTGTGTTGCGTGTGGTCGAGAGAGCCGAAACTGCATTGTATGCTCTTACCATTTTTTTGCCCAAAAGTTAAACAACTAGGCAATAATTAATAAATAAATAAATCAGTCAATCTCTCTCTCTCTCTCTTTCTCCCCCGCTCTCTCTCTCCCTTGCTCTCTCTCTCTCTCTCTCTCTCTCTCTCTCTCTCTCTCTCTCTCTCTCTCTCTCTCTCTCTCTCTCTCTCTCTCTCTCTCTCTCTCGATTTTTTTGTTCTTCGAAACGATAGGGAGGGAAAAGAAGGAGGTGGTGTCGTAATATACATTCGTGTTTCCTTGAAAGCTAACGCCTTGGCTCTGTCCCCTAGTCTCTTTTCAAACTCGCCGGAATTCATTTTGGTTAAAATATTTCAAGAAGGAGTTGACCCTTTATTATTCGCATCTATCTATAGACGACCACATGGTCTACTCTTGGATGATTTCATTGCGACTTATTTTTCTTTTTCTCATGCTTTTAGAAACATTATAATCGCCGGTGACCTCAATTGCAATCTTCTTAGCGATTGCTTTGAGGCCAATTATCTGAAGGACTTTGTGTACTCATCGGCTTTAAATTTCATTGATAGTGGAGCTACGTTTCATACGGGGTTGAGCAATTCATGGTTAGATGTTATCATTGTAGACGACTTATATAAGGTTATCTCGCATTCGAAGTCCTCTATCCCGTTTATAAATGGACATGATTTGATAGACATTTCGTATAATGTTGGTATTGATGTGTCAAAAAAGGGTTTTTCGACGGCGTAGTATGGCATCATTCAATGTTGATTCTTTTTCAGATACTGTTGCTGCGTTCCTTGATGTAGGTAGTCGAATCCTAGTTGAACCAACAGTTGAACTTCAAGCACAAAATTTGTCGCAGGTTATAATTGATGCCATGGATATTCATGCACCCTGGAAAAACTTCTCCGCGTCAAGACCTCCGGCTCCGTGACTTACAATTGAACTTCGATCTCGCATCAGACAGAAAGATAGGTTATATCGGGCTGCGAGGCGGTCAAATAGTCTGCTCGGTTATGCCGAATTTATGAATTTTCGGGATCAACTTACGCTCGACTTACGCTCAGCCAAAAGCAACTATTATCGTACCAGACTGTGTATGACGAGTGATCCAGGTACTCTTTGGAGTGAATTGAGGAGACTTCGCTTAGTTAAAAATACTTCAAGTTCACCATTAAATTTCTTCGCATCTGAAACCCTTAATGAGCACTTTGTGTGCGTTTCTACTTCGCCTAGCGTATTTAGTTGGAGTGAGATTGAAGCTACTCTCGAAAACATCCCTGTGAATAACCTCATTTTTTCTTTCTCGTTAATTAATAGTGATACCATCAGACGACAGATAAATATGCTCAAATCATCCTCTCTAGCAGAAACCCCTGATGGTATTTCGGCCTTCTGTCTCCGAAATGCGTCTGTCGTCCTGGTGGATTATCTCGTGCAACTTTTTAATAACTCTATTGAACAAAGCTTTTTTCCTTCCTTGTAGAAAAAAGGGTTTATTCGGCCGTTGCTGAAGACTACTACTCCAAAATCACCAGCGGACACTCGACCGATCGCAAATTTATCAGAAGTATACAAACTCATTGAACGTGTCATAAAGGATCAGATATTAACATTCGTTGAGGCAAACAACATATTAGACCATAGGCAATCAGCATATAGAGTTGGGTTTTCTACTCAGACCGCCTTGATTAGGATATGCGAGGATGTGCGGCATGCTATCGATGAGGTTAACCATTTTGATTATGTTCGATCTTAGCAAAGCGTTTGATAAAGTACCCCATCACCTCCTCTTGTGCAAACTCAAAAGAGTGGGGTTCTCTCATGCCACCCTCAAATGGGTTTACTCCTATCTTTCGGGCCGTAGACAAGCGGTAATCGATGGGCTTGGTTGTACCTCGTCGTGGCTCCCTAGAAATTTGGGTGTTCCGCAAGGTTCTGTATTGGGCCCTCTTTTCTTCTCACTTTTTGTGAATGATATCTCTGAATGTCTACGCTTCTCCAGTCATATGGTGTTTGCTGATGACATTCAGATTTATTATAGTTGTGCACCAAATCAGTTACTTCAGTCGTTAGCATTGATTAGTCAAGATGTAAATCGCATATTCGAATATTCACTAGCCAATCATATGTCCTTGAGTCTGTCGAAATCTGAAATTCTTGTGTTAGGTAGCAACGCTCGTACCAGGGTTTTAGATTTAGATCAACTCCCACCCATCTTAGTAGGAGAGATACCGTTACCCTACGTAACTGAACACCGAAACCTTGGTCTGATATTTTCTTCTAATCTCTCTTGGAAGCGACATGTGGCAAGTATTTCTCGGGACATTCATGGCTTGCTACATAAGTTAAAGTTTCATCGCAGCGCCCTTCCTAGTGATGTACGCGTGAATCTGGTTAGTGCTTTAATTTTTCCGCGCCTCGATTATTGTTCGATTGTATATGTTAACATAACAGAGACACTGAATGTCAGACTTCAAAAACTAGTTAATTGTTGTATTAGATTTATTTATGATCTCAGGCGGGATGTACATGTCACACCGTATAGACATAGGTTAAGATGGCTCTCGGTGAAAAATAGACGTACATATTTCCTGGGAGTGCTAGTGTACAAAGTACGCCATGATAGAGTTCCGGTATATATTGGTGAGTTGTTTGATAGCGTTAATCCCGAAGTCCGAACGTCCTTGAGATTCCCGGCTTCGACTTTCTTAGTACCCTTTGCCAGGACAGGGATTTATCAAAATTCAGTCATCGGTCTGGATGCCACCTCTGGAATTCTCTGCCAATCGGCGTAACCAGCTCTCCTTCGTTAGAGGTTTTTAAATTAAGATTATTTGCATTCTTATTTGATGGTGAGCGTATAGGTGATCGCTGAAACCTTAAATTGTCGAATCGTTACTATGGATTGAAAATCAGCATGTGGTATTTTCGAGTTCATCTTATATGAAATGGAATGTGTGGGGTTGACCTTCCTTGCTCCGATGGGTAGGCTTATTCCCATTAGGCTTATTCTCACTTAAATTCTTTTATAAGTTACTATAAGTTACAAGTCAGATGGTTATTCTAAGAGAATTATTTTATTTTTTATATTAATTGCATCATGCTCATGTTACTATTATTTCACTCATATTATTATTATTATTATTTTATGTCGCTAGTTGGTAATCACCGCACTCAAAAGTTATGCAATGAAATAGGTAATTCAAGTTATACGCACATATCAGTTATTTAATTAATTATTTTCTTTATAAAATTATTGTGTTATATTGTATCAAATTTTGCCCCAAAGTTGTACTAGGGCATAATAAACCATATCAATCAATCAATCAATCTCTCTCTCTCTCTCTCTCTCTCTCTCTCTCTCTCTCTCTCTCTCTCTCTCTCTCTCTTTCTCTTTCACACACACACAAACACACACACACACACACACACACACACACACACACACACACACACACACACACACACACACACACACACACACACACACACACACATGCGTATTTAAATTGTTCTTTGTACGGACTTGCAGTGACATAATGAAAACGCTCCGACTGCATCGATAATATGTAAATAATTTTAATGATTATAATCAGTCACATGATTTTATGAGTTTTCAATATTTACCCGTCGCCCTATGGTGTCAACATCCCCGCACCCGAACCCCTTCCCACTTATCGCACAGCGTCGCGTATCATCATGACCCCACTCTCGGCTATCTCGCGCTAGACGCCCTCTCTGCGTCACCTTCGCCCTCCCCGTCACGTGACGTCTGCCCTCGGTCCCTCGCGCTGGAGCGCCCCACCCCGCTCCCCCCTAAGATCCCGTAGTTAGAATCAATCCTGTTATACTACTTGAATAGGATTAATCTGGAGATACGCATTGTACGGTTTCATAAAACATAGATTTAGGAAATCGCAAGGGAAAAAGGGTAAATTTTATTTGGTCAGACATTGTTAAAAATTGAAGTTAAAACCCTAGGCTATAAAACTATGCAACAGAAATTCGTATTTTTCAAATTTGTATCGCATACAAACCACTTGAAGCGCGAAATCTCATGTGAAAAAGGTCTATCGAGTTCAAAATGTGATAACGAGTATTTTTTCTTCTAGATCTTTGTAGATTTAAAAAAAATTCTAGATCGTATCTTCCGGTTTTCTAGATATAATCTGCTAAACTTCTAGATAGCATCTTCCAGATTTCGAGATATAATATTCTCGATTCCAAGATAAAATCATCTGGTTTCTTGACAGAACGTCCTAGAGTACTAGATGGTATTGAAAATCATCATAACTCGGGCAATTTATGAAATTTCCTCAAAACCCTTTTTGCAAATTAAAGTTGAGCTCTCAGGCTACAAAAGTACGCCGCAAAAATCGTATTTCACCCATTCTAATCGTACGCTAACCCTTTAAAGTAATGTTGCCAATATCCATTGTTTTTCAACCCATGTGGTAATACGATTCCCACCATTTCGCACGATTTCCGTAACACTAGATTCTGGTTCCAGCTCAACCAGTTTCGCCTCAAGCCAGAACCCTTCCTCGTTTTGCCGTCCCCCGGCAAACATTTGACCCTAGTCCTTTTTACGCCCATCTGCCAGGCCTAATCGATGTGTAATTTCCATTTGCAAAATTTGCCGCATGCAATACCAACCAGACTGGAGCGGATTCAGCAGAGCTTCCGTCCAAACCAGTGCAGCCAGATCGCGCGTAAAAGTTACCCCCTCTCTAGTCTCCTACGCGCCCATCACACAATCATAGTAGCGCGTGTCCGTGAGCGAGCGACGCTCGGACGTCTTCGGAAAGAGCCGAGCGGGGTCGATGTTTCCCGACCGCGCCTTCGGCACTTACACTAATACATGCACCCTGATGAGCACGTTCATGTGCGGCCAAGCCGAAACGATGGCTTCGAGGGAAAAAGCAATCTGGGGACGACTCGCGCGAGACGTCACCGACGGCACGCGCGAGGCTTTTAGATGATTTCAATGCTTATTTAGCTCTTCGTTCTCTGCGTTATTAAGGTATACAAAAAAATGTATCGCGCACTCTGATCGCTTATTTTTTTAGTTTATACGTTAATTTAAATATAATAATAAATCTAAATTACAACTTGTTTATCTTCTAAAAAATTGTTTACGCTTTACTCACACCCGTCCTTATGCCAAATAAATTATGATTCATAAAAGTAAGCGGAAATATATTTATATTCGTATTATTATATTAATTCTCATACTTCCATCAAGCGATAAAGCATTATCCCCAAAAACAAGCCAATCATCCATCCGGCCGCGAATATTCAGTACCAGAAAGTGCACGTATTCTACAAGCGGTGAGATGGTCCCGTTGGTAGCGTTCCTTGCTTCGGTCCGCAGGGGCGCGGGTTCGTTCTCCGCACTCGGTGCTTTTTTTTAATACTACTATTAATTCTTATTTGACTAATTATTTCTATTAGTTATCATTATTATTTTAATTAGTTATCTTTTAATGTCGAAAAATTTATCGCGCACTCCGACCGCTTATTTTATTAGTTTGTACGTTAATTTAAATGTAATAATAAATCTAAATTACAACTTGTTTATCTTCTAAAACATTGTTTATGCTTTACTCACACCCGTCCCTATGCCAAATAAATTGTAATTCATAAAAGCAAGCGGAATATATTTATATTCATATTATTATATTCTTTCTCATACTTTCATCAAGCGATAAAGCATTATCCCCAAAAACAAGTCAATCATCCATCCGGCCGCGAATTGTAAGTGCCAGAAAGGGCATTTTTAACACAAGCGATAAGATGGTCCCGTTGGTAGCATTCCTGGCTTCGGTCCGCAGGGGCGCGGGATCGTTCCCCGCGCTCAGTACTATCCTGTTTTGTTTAATTATTAATTTCTTTTTGTATGGGGCGAATTGTTTATTCGTAAAACACGCTCATTGAAAGAACATTATTGTGAAAATAGGAAAACTGATCATTATATTTTACGATTAAAACATTTTTGTTCTGTCAATGGTGAGTGTTCACAAATAAACAATTCATCTCATTACAATGAAAATTACCGGAAAATGTAAAAACATACAAAAATGCTACGTTTTGTACTTCTTTCCACGTCACCCATGAGGTAAAGTACAATGGTACGCATTTTTTTTAACGTCGTGTCCCCAGGAGGTATAATCCACGACGAAAAAAAAAACCTTAAAGAAACCTCCAAGTCCAAGTTTTTCATCGATTGCACAAAAATTATCGAAATGAACACTTTATTAATATTTTTGCGAATATTGCACTAAGATCACTTCTTATTTTCCTGTTGTGTGTAAAAATTAATTTACCCCGGAAAGTTGTAAACGTCCCAGTCATCGTCCTGGTCGTATGCTCGGCTTTCAGCCGCAGCATTCGAATGGGGCAATGTCCTCACCATACCCAGCAACAAACGCAAAGTTTCCTACCGGAGAATACCGTCAGAATTGGTAACAGTGCAAATTGCCATCCACATGTCGTCGAATGACAATTTGAATGAATCTGATATTGCGACTCGCAATATCAGATTCGATAAGTGCGCAAATCAGCGCGCAGTGATTGATATTGATATTGGGGATGATTGCAAAGAATATTTGTCGGATGTACAGAGCAGAGGGACTCCACTAGCCGAAGTCGACACGTTCCGCCAAAACTGCCTTCGGTTTTACGTCACGGCTTCGAGTCAAATTCGCGATAGACTCCCCTTCGACAACGAATTTTTGAAGAATTTAACGGTATTCGAAAAGGGCCCTGCGTTATCAGATGCGGATCGCGAGTCGACCATTGCGCGCATATTGTTCGTTTGTCGTCAACTTCGCGTTTCCGATGAAATAAAAATTCGCAACGAATGGCACTCCTTGTACGAAGAGAACAGTCATCAGAAGGAAGAATGGTGTAAATTGTCATTCAACGACATGTGAATGGCAATTTGCACTGTTACCAATTCTGACGGTATTTTCCGGTATGAAACTTTGCGTTTGTTGCTGGGTATGGTGAGGACATTGCCTCATTCGAATGCTGCGGCTGAAAGAGCGTTCTCTCTCATCCCAGACACAAGAACAAAGAAATGGAACTGCCTCGGTTCGAGTATGCTTAATTCAATCTGCGTAGTAAAGTTGGCTTTGAAGGGCAGGGGGGACAGTGCGACAACAATGACCATAAGTCGAGACCATCTGTCTCTAATGAACCCGGAAAATTTGTACAGTGAGGCAGGCAAGAAACCAAAAGAAATGCTCCAAGTCCGAGCATACGACCAGGACAATGACTGGGACGTTTACAACTTTCCGGGGTAAATGAATTTTTACACACAACAGGAAAATAAGAAGTGATCTTAGTGCAATATTCGCAAAAATGTTAATAAAGTGTTTATTTCGATAATTTTTGTGCAATCGATGAAAAACTTGCACTTGGAGGTTTCTTTAAGGTTTCTTTTTTCGTTGTGGATTATACCTCCTGGGGACACCACGTTAAAAAAAAATGCGTACCATTGTACTTTACCTCATGGGTGACGTGGAAAGAAGTACAAAACGTGGCATTTTTGTATGTTTTTACATTTGTAGGTAATTTTCATTCTAACGAGATGAATTGTTTATTTGTGAACACTCACCATTGACAGAACAAAAATGTTTTAATCGTAAAATATAATGATCAGTTTTCCTATTTTCAGAATAATGTTCTTTTAATGCGCGTGTTTTACGAATAAACAATTCGCCCCATACCAAAAGAAATTAATAATTTAAAAAAAACAGGATAGTACTCAGCGCGGGGAACGATCCCGCGCCCCTGCGGACCGAAGCCAGGAACGCTACCAACGGGACCATCTTATCGCTTGTGTTAAAAATGCACTTTCTGGCACTTACGATTCGCGGCCGGATGGATGATTGACTTGTTTTTGGGGATAATGCTTTATCGCTTGATGAAAGTGTTACGTCCTGGAGATTCGTTTCGATACTTTGCCCCGTAAAATTATGCGGGATTTAATCAATAATTAACGTAATAAATTACATTAATAAAATAATTATTCGTAGAGACGGACCGCTCGCGGTCCGTCTCGCCTAGAGATAAGAAAACACAAGTCAGCAGCGACGGACGCCGTGAGACGGTTCGCTGTGAGAAAATGCTGAATGCATCAAACTCAGATCATGGGAACGTCGGCCTAAGCATTTTCGACTGACTCCGACAAGACAGTCGAAGTCAGTAAGATAAATGCAAAAGGGCAGTCAGTCTTTCTTCGCGAGTGAAACCCATCGGTTCTCCTCCGGTTTTGGCCGCTCTGACATACAATATAAAGTCCAAGCTCATCAACTAAATTATACAACAACATTTATTTCGTTACTTTTGAATATAATTTTATTGTTTTAAATATTTATCGCGCGGAGTTCCGTTTTTATTTCACCCGCGCGAATATATCCGCGAACAACAGTTCCACCCGTTATTCTCCACTCGTCTGTTTCCAATCGCCATCGGCTATATACCAGGTGGCCCGAGAACGAGGGATATCCAAACCAGCTTGACCGTGTCGCAGATATCACCACTCGTCACGTATACCTTAAGCAACAGCGAAAAGGTAAGTCGGGTTTATTCAAATTATTAACCAAAAAGGATTCGTCTGTCACTCGACATCGCTTCAATCCCCGGTCTCTCCTAGCTGACCGAAACTGAAGCGTCGTTTACGACCACGGTAAGAACAAATAATACCGGGACGTAACATTTTTGGTGACAGCGGTGGGATATGGTGTCGATTGACCGGCGAAATCCTCAAGTGAAAACCCTGTTGAAGTGAAAAAGTGATAAAAATGAATAAAATGAGTGAAAATAACGGAAACGGTACCCTTAGCTCGAACGCGCTTACGGAGGAGGAATTAAACGAATTGCAAACTCAATTACAAAATAAACAACGCGAGTTAATCGAAATTGAACAAATTAATAGAGCTCGCGAAATAGAATACGAAGAAAGACTCATCGAAATTCAAGAGAGGGAACTTGCCATTCTCGGGGCAGAAAAAAAATCAAATCCTGCAATTGCGAAACGCGAAAATGAAGACGAACCCAGTGATTCGCAAGACATTAATTCCGCGTTGCGACGAGAATTACGGGAACTCAGAAACGAATTAGCCGAATTGAGAGCGCGAACCGAAGATACGTCGACGGAAACTCCTCCAGTTACAGAGTCTAATACAGGATTAAGTACGCACCTATCGTTCAAAGACATACTCGAATCAGTCCCGACGTTTAGCGGCGATAATATCCCAATTCTAAAATTCACCCGTGCATGCAAAAGAGCGAAAGACATGATCTCGCCACCTCTCGAACCAACATTCACGCGTCTCCTACGTAACAGATTAAAGGGGCGCGCATACACCGCGATCGAAGACGACACGTTTCGAACCGTCGCCGCGTTGACCGACCGCCTCAAAGATATTTTCGGAACCGCGAAATCAGTCAATCAATTCAGGGGCGAATTGGGAAACGTGGTGAAGGGCAGAACGGAACATGTCCTCGATTACATTAGCCGCGTCAAAGATCTCCATTCGGCGATTTGTGACGGCGAAACAGAATCGCCCGGGCGATTATCGCGAATGCAAGGGATAGAACTCGAAGAAGAAACGATGGAATCCTTCATCGCGGGACTTCCACCCGATTTTCGTTTACGATTAAAATTCGAAGGTTGCTGTAATTTAGCCACGACCTACCAAACCGCGATAAAGATCGAAAAAGAAATGGAACGCGATAAAACGCGTTTTCAAGAAGTCGTCAAAGGCGCGAAAAGTTACGCCAACGTGGCGGGTCAGGGTAAATCGAACTCTTCAAAATGCGATCATTGTAAAAAATCCGGGCACGTCGACGAAGACTGTTGGATAAAACACCCCGATAAAAACCCACGAAAATTCGAAAACGCCAAAGGACTTGATTTGAGTGAACAAAATAATAATCGGCCCAAAGGCAACGAAAAAAATCGACCAACCTGTACGTATTGCAAACGTGCAGGCCACACGGAAAATGTTTGCTACAAACGACTTCGCGAAACCGAGAATTCGGAAAACGCGAAGCAACCTTCGGCTTCCCAGGGTGCAAGCCGCAAGGACAGCGCGAAACAGCGCCCTGTCAACCCGGTACAGGCGAACGACGAGTGCGAACCGTCAACATCCGCTTAAATCGGGGTACATTCGTTCCAGTCGTAGAGTTCGAGGGTCCACAATTAAATCAAAAGACCGAGTTCCTAGTAGATTCTGGGTCGGACCCCAATTTAATAAAAACTCATGCGCTAACGGACAAAATCAAACTAAATTCGAACGATATCCTAAAACTGCAGGGAATTACTGACGAACCCGTGTACACTATCGGATCGACGATATTAGATATATTGGGAACTCCGTCGGAGTTTCATGTAGTGGAAAATTCTATCGGAATTACTCAAGACGCGATCTTGGGGGCGGAATTTTATGGATTAAATCGAGGAACAATAGATTGGGACGCGGAAGCCGTAAAATGGAAAGACCGCGTATTACCCTTCAAAAACCGCGAGACCGTAAAAATTCCGAGTCGATCAAGTTGCGTGTATTACGTACGCGTTAAAAATACCGAAATCAAGCAAGGATATGTTCCGCGTTTAAAAACTGAAAACGGGAGCTACATAGGCGAAGCTGCTGTGACCAATATAAATGGCGTAGCGTATATGAGAGCGGTCAATACAACCGAAAAAGACGTGGAGCTCACCGTATCAACGGTGACCTTAGAGGCATTTGAGCTCCTCGACGGAAAATCGGGAAAAGACGAGGATCCACATGAACCGCCGGGCAATGAAGAAAATTCGCAAGACCCGAGCGAAAATTCGCGGGACCATCTTAGTAACGAGCGTCATACGCACGACCATAGAGTCCAGACGTTAAAGTCAAATTCAGCTGATAAAAATTCGGTATTGTCAAAAATAAAATCGCTGCTTCGACTCGACCATCTTAACGATGAGGAGCGAGCAAGCGTTGAAAAATCAATAATGGACGCGCACGATCTTTTTCAAATTCCTGGAGAATTTTTAAATTCAACAAATGCCATGGAGCATAAAATAATAACGACCGATGATCAACCCGTCTTTACGCGACAATATCGCTTTCCGCCAGCGCATAAGGACGAGATCACAAAACAAATCGGCGATTTGATTGACGGGAAAATAATCGAGACCTCAGATTCCCCATATAGCTCACCGTTGTGGATCGTCCCGAAAAAGGCCGATTCACAGGGGAACCCTAGATGGCGGATGGTAATCGATTACCGTAAATTAAACGAAAAAACAATCGGCGACGCCTATCCTCTACCTAACATAACGGATATCCTCGACCAATTGGGAAGCGCGAAATACTTCTCCGTATTTGATTTAGCGAGTGGATTTCATCAAATTCCACTCCACGGGGAACACGCGCAGAAAACGGCATTTTCCACACCGTTCGGGCATTACCAATTTTCGCGAATGCCATTCGGGCTCAAAAACGCCCCAGCCACGTTTCAACGTCTGATGGATCGTGTGCTGTGTGGATTACAAGGAATCGAACTTTTTGTATACCTCGACAACATTGTATTGTACGCGAGTTCTTTGCAAGAACACGAATCGAAATTCAAAAAACTTACTGACCGATTACGTAAGGCGCGCTTAAAACTTCAGCCAGACAAATGCGAGTTTCTGCGCAAAGAGGTTGTGTACCTAGGTCACGTTATAAGCGAAGATGGTGTCCGACCGCATCCAAAAAAATTAGTGGCGTTAAAAGATTATCCAAGGCCGACCAGTCCTACGAAAATAAAACAGTTTCTTGGCTTGGCCGGGTACTACCGCCGATTTATAAACAATTTTTCCGGTATCGCGAGACCACTCACCCAACTCTTAAAAAAGGAGACGGTTTTCAAATGGACCAATGTTCAAGAAGAAGCGTTTACCATTTTAAGAGATTCGCTTTGTAAAAAACCCGTGTTACAACACCCCGATTTTACAGCACCATTTATCATTACAACGGACGCATCAGCGACCGCGATCGGTGGTGTACTCAGCCAAGGTAAGATAGGCAGTGACCGACCGATAGCGTACGCATCGCGAACTCTGAATAAAGCAGAGGAAAAATACCCTGTAATAGAAAAAGAATGTTTAGCGATTGTGTATTGCGTGAATTATTTCAGACCGTACGTCTACGGTAGGGAGTTTTCACTGGTGACAGACCACAAACCATTGGTTTGGCTGCACTCGGTGAAGGATCCCGCTAATCGACTGGTCGCCTGGCGTTTCAAATTGGCGAATTATCAATACAAAATTATTTACAAGCCGGGGAGGGCAAACAGTAACGCCGATGCATTGTCACGCAACCCCCCTGAGCGCAATAAATCAGTTTTCCTTGTAACACCGGTACGGACTAGAGCACATCCCGAAGTATCCGACGACGAAGACGAAATCGTCTTTCACAGCGCGAAAAAACGAAAAGTCGCGCAAGGAGAATCGGCTGACGAGGGACAGGGCGGCAGTTCGCAAAACTTCGTAACCGAACTGCCGTCGGCAAATTCTGTTAACGATGACGATTCCGAAATTAACGAAATATCCAGCGACGAAGATTCAGTCGCACCCGATAATGTCTCAGTAAGTTCAACCGATTCTTCTGCCGATTCGAGTAGATTAGGTTCGCCGGAACCGGCCGAAAATTTCAGGATAATTGAAACCAGGGATACACTATTAATGCGAAAAGATAATCTAGTATTTTTCGTAACAACAAAAAACCAACCGGTAGACGACGGAGCTAAGGATTTGGCATCCGCATTGATCTTACCGATATATCAAAATCACAATCTCTTACGAGAGGGAATAGAACGCGTCGGGAAGCGCGTATTGATCGGGTTGCCAATAAAGAACGATCTGAGAGCTAATGTCGCGAGGGAAGATTTGAACGAGTCCATGGAATCTCTTCGCGATGTCATCGTTGAATTAATGTTAAAATCAGTAAGCATCGCGAAAACAAACGCTTTGGACAATATTCCCTGGGCAGACACGCTGTCAATGGTAGAAAGCCACGTTAACGACCTACCAATACAACTCACGATTTGCGATCAACTCGTACGCGTCCCTCCCCCGGAAGAAAGAAGAGACATCATTGAAGAGTGCCACGATTCGATGATTGGTGGACACAAGGGTGTCACTAAAACTTTCAAGCGAATTCGGGAAAATTACTTCTGGACAAACATGAAAGCTCAAATTCAAGAGTACGTCCAAAAATGCCGTAGTTGTCAACTGAAAAAACTCGTCCGAGTCAAAACGAGGCAACCGATGCGGATAACGGACACCCCGGGCAGTGCCTTCGACAAAATTGCGATGGACATCCTGGGCCCGTTCCCCGCTACTCGTAAAGGCAACACGAACATCCTAACGATACAAGATCTTTTGACAAAATATTCGTTAGCAATCGCTTTACAGCACACGAAGGCATCGGACATCGCGGACGCCTTCGTTAAAAACTTCGTCACTCGCTTCGGTGCGCCGAAGGCAATCCTGACGGACCAAGGTACAAATTTCTGCAGTGGTCTCATGAGAGGTTTGGCCAGAAAATTCCGGATCAAACAGTACAAGACCACGTCATTTCATCCGCAGTCAAACGGATCCATCGAACGTTCACACCACGTCCTCGTCGAGTACCTCAAGCACTACGTCGACAAAGAAAATGATTGGGACGAATTCTTGGAAATGGCCACGTTTTCGTACAACACCAGTCAGCACGAGGGTACGGGTTTCACACCGCACGAGCTCGTGTTTGGAAAATTAGCAAGACAGCCAGCCAAGAGCGACAGAATCGAAGAACAAGAGCCGACGTACGCAGAATACCTACGAGCACTGTTCACAAAAATCCATGGCCTCCAGGAACTCGCCGCCGAAAAATTGCGAGTCGCGAAAGAAAGATCCAAAACGTACTATGATCGAAAACAAAACATCCAAAACTTTAAAGTCGGGGACATGGTCCTCCTCCTAAAAGAACCTAAAACCGGAAAATTCTGTGATCAATACACCGATCCTTGCGAAGTTCTCGAAATCCTTACGGACTCTAATGTCAAAATTAAACATAGAGGCAAACCTAAAATAGTTCATGCGAACAAATTGAGGAAAACGAAATTATCGTAATAATATTTTTGCAGAACGTGAGGAAAATGGGAAAAGCCGACCAGAGGTTCAGCCACATGTTCGTCCTAGTCGCAACGCTCGTACTGATCGGAGAGCTACACGGAATCGAGGGCCTCGTCGGTTACGACTGTGGAGGATCAACGCTGAATGTCACGACTTTGTCCCTAAACGACGTCAAGGAATGCGACATCCCGTTAAAAGAACCGGAACCAACGCAGACGTACATACAGCTGCTTCAATTGTCGGAATTTTCAGATACTGCAGTAGTACAATGTCGAGTCGAAATATCTCGCCTCGTGCATTATTGCGGAATGTCATCTTACAATTCATTGGTCGTCAACGGTTTCCAAGAATATCTACACGAACTGGACGAGACATCTTGCCGTCGCGTACACGAAACTGGAGTTATCCGACTCGGTTATTCAGCCGAAATCCACGGACTCCGTCGCAACGACACCACAACGAGAAGCATCACGTTAGCTGGGTCGACGTCGGGGAACGGGAGATGCGAAGGAACTCAGTACAGCGACCCGTTCGGAACATGGAGCGGGGTTTTCGTACAAGCATCGGTGAAGATATCGCTGTTCAACTACCAGGCAGTGGTCAATCTGCAAGGCGGGAGGATAACACTCCAATCAGGAACGCAATGCCAATTAGCAGATGGTAACTGTATCGACATCGATGGAAACAACGTATTTTGGAAAACTACACCACCCGACACGTGCAACTTCGAGATGTACGACATTCTCTACGAAGGAATGGCCTC
Organism: Ophion obscuratus; assembly: GCA_964007375.1. Taxonomy (NCBI): domain Eukaryota; kingdom Metazoa; phylum Arthropoda; class Insecta; order Hymenoptera; family Ichneumonidae; genus Ophion; species Ophion obscuratus. The sequence continues at coordinate 69,746,248 of OZ023312.1, read as the reverse complement.
CAAATTCACCATAATCGAAGATGGATCGCGATTGCCCGACGTGTACACGCTCGTGACCGAGCAAACCACGTTCGCGCTAGCTAAAACTTCCGAGTACCTCGTTTGCGGGTATAGGCTCATAAAAACCGAACACCCAAAATTATTCATCCTGGAAACCGAAAAGGGACAGTCATTCGCCACCAAAAGAAAAATCTCGGTGAACAATCTCGACATGTTTTCGTACATCAACTCGAAATTCATTTACGTCGAGAAACACGTCCGAAAACAAATGAAAAGCCTCTACAAGGACGTAGTTACGCAGAGGTGCAACCTCGAAAGGCAAATACTTCAAGGCGCGTTGTCAATTGCTGCGCTATTGCCCGAAAGATTTGCTCGAACCGTCATGAAGGGCCCCGGTTATATGTCAGTCATCGCGGGAGAAGTCGCGCACATTATTAAGTGCGTTCCCGTCGAGTGCAAAATACGGCGAACCGAGGAGTGTTACCAAGAGCTCCCAGTCACCTACAGGAACCAGTCGTACTACCTTTCGGCAACGTCGCGAATGCTCGTAAAATCAACGACGCAAATAAATTGCGACCCCGTAGTTCCTGCACAATACCAAATCGAAGGGACCTGGTACCGACTCTCGCCAAACCCGATAGAAGTTTTGCCACCACAATCTTTGGCACCACTATCGGAACCAAAATGGAAATACGCATCACCTGGAAATCTTGCCAGTAGTGGCATATATTCCGAAACCGACATCAATAAACTCCGAGAACGAATTATGTTCCCGGCCGAAAAACCGGCCTTGCTCAACAACATCGCTCGGGGAACAATTGGATACCAAGTACCAGCCGGTAGCGTATCAATCCGCGAATTTCTTGACGAAGAAACGCTCAACCACATCGCTCAGAACGCAGCAGCTAAATTTTGGAACGGCTTCATGAAGTTCGGCTCAGCTAGCGGAGGCGTCGTCGGTGTGCTTCTAGTGCTCGCAGCAATTAAATTAATAACCGACACATGCATTCAGGGATACGCCCTCCACGCATTATACGGATGGAGCATACATCTCCTCGGAGCAATATGGAGCTCCATTACCGGACTGCTTGTCACCTTAGCGCATCGTAAAAATACGCGACGCAACCAAGACATCGAAGCTGGACAAGAGATGGAAGAAAAGCAAAGTGAACTCACTCCGCCGCCCGAATTACCAAAGCGGACGCCCTATCCTCAACTACCAACAGCCACGTCAACAACAAGCTTGGCTGGCGTCAACCCCGAACTCTCAGCACGACTGTTCGCTTCTCGCATACAAAGCTGCGGCAGTGCATCCAATTTGAATAAATGAAAAAAAAAAAAAAATCAAAAATATTGAAAACACATTTTTTTAAAGTAACATAATTTTTCTTAATTTAAAAAATTCATAACCGTGCGAAGTCCTCGAACTAATAAAGCGATCGAAGACGATTGTACACGCCCTCACGACCTCTGAGCCTCCGTCGGACACGTGCCACGAGAAACCTCTGAGCCAACGTAAGGACACGTCTACAGGACCACTGAGACATCGAAACGACGCAACGACATTCGAGAACGACAACACCAACCAACAAACCAACACCTGAAGAATTAAAGAAGAAAACGCATCGAACACAAAGTTAAAGGAAAATCCGAAAATATATATTTTTTCTATTTACAAAACTAATATTTTTTCTCCGGTCTATAACCCTCGAAATAAAGGGAAATAATATAAGCGTATTAAAATAAGAAAGCAAAGTCTCAAAACGAAACTCAACGAACGCTTTCCTCATCGAACACTAAGCCCAAGCATAGCGTTCTTCTTAAAGGGGGGAGGTGTTACGTCCTGGAGATTCGTTTCGATACTTTGCCCCGTAAAATTATGCGGGATTTAATCAATAATTAACGTAATAAATTACATTAATAAAATAATTATTCGTAGAGACGAACCACTCGCGGTCCGTCTCGCCTAGAGATAAGAAAACACAAGTCAGCAGCGACGGACGCCGTGAGACGGTTCGCTGTGAGAAAATGCTGAATGCATCAAACTCAGATCATGGGAACCTCGGCCTAAGCATTTTCGACTGACTCCGACAAGATAGTCGAAGTCAGTAAGATAAATGCAAAAGGGCAGTCAGTCTTTCTTCGCGAGTGAAACCCATCGGTTCTCCTCCGGTTTTGGCCGCTCTGACATACAATATAAAGTCCAAGCTCATCAACTAAATTGTACAACAACATTTATTTTGTTACTTTTGAATATAATTTTATTGTTTTAAATATTTATCGCGCGGAGTTCCGTTTTTATTTCACCCGCGCGAATATATCCGCGAACAACAGTTCCACCCGTTATTCTCCACTCGTCTCTTTCCAATCGCCATCGGCTATATACCAGGTGGCCCGAGAACGAGGGATATCCAAACCAGCTTGACCGTGTCGCAGATATCACCACTCGTCACGTATACCTTAAGCAACAGCGAAAAGGTAAGACGGGTTTATTCAAATTATTAACCAAAAAGGATTCGTCTGTCACTCGACATCGCTTCAATCCCCGGTCTCTCCTAGCTGACCGAAACTGAAGCGTCGTTTACGACCACGGTAAGAACAAATAATACCGGGACGTAACAAAAGTATGAGAAAGAATATAATAATACGAATATAAATATATTTCCGCTTACGTTTATGAATTACAATTTATTTGGCATAGGGACGGGTGTGAGTAGAGCGTAAACAATTTTTTAGAAGATAAACAAGTTGTAATTTAGATTTATTATTACATTTAAATTAACGTACAAACTAATAAAATAGGCGGTCGGAGTGCGCGATACATTTTTCGACACAAAAAGATAACTAATTAAAATAATAATGATAACTAATAGAAATAACTAATCAAATAAGAATTAATAGTAGTATTAAAAAAAAGCACTGAGCGCGGGGAACGAACCCGCGCCCCTGCGGACCGAAGCAAGGAACGCTACCAACGGGACCATCTCACCGCTTGTAGAGTACGTGCACTTTCTGGTACTGACTATTCGCAGCCGGATGGATGACCCGTGCAGAAATTTTGACCGGGATATCCTATGTCCGATCAAATCCCGATCAGGATTTGTCATGGATTCCCCAAAACCGCATCCCGGTTAGAATCCAACTTGCATCAGTATCGGCATATGTACGACGACGATGGCATCATTTAAAAAATTTTGGCGTCACGTGTATTTTCTGTATTACTATGGAATTCGTATCTATAGATAGGAATTTCTGTCTATAGATTCCTATCTATAAAATTCCTTTCTATAGATAGGAATTACATAGTAATACCGAAAATACACGTGATGCCAAAATTTTCATAATTATGCCATCGTCGTCGTACATATTCCGATACTGATGCAAATTGGATTCTAACCGGGATACCGGTTTTGGGGAATAAGTCTCTGTTTATCGACATGTCGGTGGGTATAAACATGTATTTAAGACAAATTAAAATCAAATTCACAATGATTAGATTAAAATTTACACCAACCGTGAGTTCTTACGTATTTCGAGAGAAAACATTTCGTCGAGGCAAAGAAATTTTTGCAAAAAGAAGTTGTGAGTTTCAAATATTACATTATAAATATGAAAAAAATCACAAAATAAGTTGTGAATTTCCTCAAGTTGAAGAAAATAAAAATCGAATTCACGACAGTTATATTAAAATTTACACCACAAGTGTAAACGTATTTTGAGAGAAAACATTGTGTTGAGGCAAAGAAATGTTCGCACAAAAAGTTATGTGAAAAAATTTCTTTGCCTCGAGGCAATGTTTTCTCTCAAAATACGTACGAACTCACTTTTGGCGCAATCTTTAATCCAATCATTTTGAATTTGATTTTAATTAGTCTTAAATACGAAAAAATTCACAACTAATTTTGTGAATTATTTTGTATTTATAATTTCTTGTCAATACATTTGCATTCACAGATTTTGATGTGAATTTTTTTTAATTCACATCAAAATCTCGCGATGAGCGCGATCTGCCATTTCAATCTTTGGACAATTTTTTTTTATTGATAGTTTAATGCACCAAAACTTTATAAATGTTATTTATTTTTATAATAAATTTAACATGTCATAATTCCATTTTTGACATTGTATTTCAGCCTGTATTCACCCGTGATCCTTCCCAGATTCCTCAATGATTCCATGGGGAATCTATTTAGAGTCATTAAAGGATCCGGTTCTGGATCCCTAATGGAATCCAGTTTACGGATCTTACATTTAGTCTTCGAATCTGATCCGATATCGGACTAGATCCCGACTGGGAGCCCGGGATACAAGTCAGAATCCAGCTGTATCCCTGCGAAAATTTCTGCACGGGGATTGGCTTGTTTTTGGGGATAATGTTTTATCGCTTGATGGAATTATGAGAATTAATATAATAATACGAATATAAATATATTTCCGCTTACTTTTATGAATCATAATTTATTTGGCATAAGGACGGGTGTGAGTAAAGCGTAAACATTTTTTTAGAAGATTTACAAGTTGTAATTTAGATTTATTATTATATTTAAATTAACGTACAAAATAATAAAATAAGTGGTCGGAGTGCGTGATACATTTTTCGACACTAAAAGATAACTAATTAAAATAATAATGATAACTAATAGAAAGAACTAATCAAATATGAATTAATAATAGTATTAAAAAAAAGCACCGAGCGCGGGGAACGATCCGCACCCCTGCGGACCGAAGCAAGGAACGCTACCAACGGGACCATCTCACCGCTTGTAGAATATGTGCACTTTCTGGTACTGACTACTCGCGGCCGGATAGATGAATGGCTTGTTTTTGGGGATAATGTTTCATCGCTTGATGAAAGTATGAGAATTAATATAATAATACGAATATAAATATATTTCCGCTTACTTTTATGAATTATAATTTATTTGGCATAAGGACGGGTGTGAGTAAAGCGTAAACAATTTTTTAGAAGATAAACAGATAAAATATTAGTGTAGCTGCCGAAGGCGCGGTCGGGAAACTTCGAGCCCGCTCGGCTCTTTCCGAAGACGTCCGAGCGTCGCTCGCTCACGGACACGCGCTACTATGATTGTGTGATGGGCGCGTAAGAGACTAGAGATGGGGTAACTTTTACGCGCGATCTGGCTGCACTGGTCCAAACTAAAGGGCTATAACAAGAGAAGATGAAACCGTTGCAAACCGCAAACTGGTAGCACGCCGTGCAAGAGCCATTCCTGGTCCTTTCCGCGTCCCCCGCCCCTGCCAACCCCTTCTCCGCCACCCTCACGCTGCTGGGCCGCTCTTTGAAACTGATACGTACTCGCGATGCGTCTTAGTACTGTAGCAAAGATAAAGGCATCCAGTAAATACGAGGAACGCGCTTTCAATGCTATGACTACTTCCCTGCATTTCCGTTAATATATACACGCGTAGAATAACAGCGAAGCAAAGCAGAAGTGTAACAAGACGAAGAAAAGCGTAGGGCAATAAACGGAAGAGGCGAATGCGAATGGGTACGAGTTAACCATTTATATTCCAGTTCCATCATCTCTCTCCGATCACCCTGGGAGTCCCTCATGATGGCTGGGCGTTAAAGTGAAAATAACAGTCAGGGCCTGACGTAGATAAACTGGTTGGCGGGAAAGCGAGCTTTAGAACCCACTGCACCACCAACATCACTACCCTTTAGACTCGGCTAAGCTGCCTTCTTCCCTCTTGCGTGCCACCCCTTTCTCACCGCACTGTATAACTCTGATAAAACACGCTGGTATTGTGCCGGCTGTTCTATCAGCACTTCATGTTTGCTCGGTCTCGGATAACGTGTACTTTTCCCGTCGCCTTTGGAAATCGTCGAGTTTATGATTTCATCTTTATAGGAGTTTAAAGGGTGAGATGCAGTCAGCGGCGTGAAAAAACGAGAATTTTCAATAATTTTTTTTATATAGTAAGTAAGTTTGTTCTACAAATGTGCTTACACAGACTTTTCATGATATATTTCAACTTGACTTCTACAAATTTTTCAAAGAAAAGTATTGATTATTCATAAAAATATCGCCATCTTTGTCGGACCCCTTTCGGTATGTAGTGCGATGCGGTAACCATCATAAAATGTTACTAGATCATCTGAAATAAAAAAACAAAAAAAATCATTAGTTTAATAATAAATATAGTCCTTAATCGAAGCTTTTTTTTCAAAAGTTACTAGGTGCGCAACTGAGTTCCCGAGTTTCACACATGGATGGCGCTAGCGACACATGTAGTCGGCATACAGGTCTGAAATTGGGTGTCATTATAGCTTGGACATCTGTTAACCCATTAACGCCCAAGAATCGCGATTTTTTCCTTCTTTTTCAAGCCAGATTTTTATTGGTGAAAAAAATCATAAAAAATGAAATGATACGTTCCCTAGTATTTTCGAGGGTGCTCTTTCAGAATCTGGGGTCAAAATCGGATTTTGCCCATTAGGAAAAAAATATGGTCGCTTTTAAACAAAACAAAAAACACGAAAAATCGATCACACGTTTTTTCAAAATTTTTTTCACCTCGAAGCCGTTGAAAAGTCCGGTTTTTTTTTCAACCATGGGTGCATAGAATAGTGACGATTGAACAATCAATTTTTTCAAATTCGTCGTTGTCAACATTTTCACCCCCAAAATGGCGCTTTTCACCCCCTGAGTGACACGAAAAATTTCACGCTCGGTGTCCCAAATGAAAAGTAGTTGGATTTGGACCAAACTTGGTACTCGAAGGTTTTCGAGGTCGCTGATTACGATTCTGTTCTCAAAATTCCGAAATTCAAAATGGCCGATCCCATATGGCGGACACAAATGCAAAAGTTCATTTGAATTGGATAAAACGTGGCACTCGGAGGTTTTCGAGGTCGCTGATTAGGATTCTGCTCTCAAAATTCCGAAATTAAAAATGGCGGATCCAATATGGCGGACACAAATGCAAAAGTTCATTTGAATTGGATAAAACATGACACTCGGGTATTTTCGAGGTCGCTGATTATAATTCTGCTCTCAAAATTCCGAAATAAAAAATGGCGAATCCAATATGGCGGACACAAATGCAAAAGTTCATTTCAATTGGATAAAACGTGGCACTCGGGGGTTTTCGAGGTCGCTGATTATGATTCTGCTCTCAAAATTCCGAAATTCAAAATGGCGGATCCAATATGGCGGACATAAATGCAAAAGTTCATCTGAATTGGATAAAACGTGGCACTCGGGGGTTTTCGAGGTCGCTGATTATGATTCTGCTCTCAAAATTCCGAAATTCAAAATGGCGGATGCACTATGACGGACACAAATGCAAAAGTTCATTTGAATTGGATAAAACGTGGCACTCGGGTGTTTTCGAGGTCGCTGATTATGATTCTGCTCTCAAAATTCCGAAATTCAAAATGGCCGATCCCATATGGCGGACACAAAGGCAAAAGTTCATTTGAATTCGATAAAACGTGGCACTCGGGGGTTTTCGAGGTCGCTGATTATGATTCTGCTCTCAAAATTCCGAAATAAAAAATGGCGGATCCAATATGGCGGACACAAATGCAAAAGTTCATTCGAATTGGATAAAACGTGGCACTCGAGGGTTTTCTAGGTCGCTTATTATATTTCTGCTCTCAATATTCGAAAGCCTTTGGGTATTTAAATACCTGGTCTTTTTAGGTATTTAAATACCCAAAGGGTTTCAAATTTTTATAGCAGAATCAAATACTTCGTATGAACCATCTTTTGTATTAGACTTGAAATTTTCGATTTTTTATTGGTTAAACAAACCCGGAAACTTATTTGCGCACCTAGTAACACGATCGCGGCTTCCGACTGATAACTTTTGATTTTCGACAAAAAATCGCTCGTTTATTGTTAAAAAAATTGAAACTTTTAACAAAAATGAAAATTCTTCGATTAAGGACTAGTTTTGAATGCTATCAATAAGCACACCAAATTTCATCAAAATCCATCGAGTGGTTTTTTAAATTACGGTGGTCACCGACTTGAAAACCCTAGTTTCGAGAAAAAGCGTTTAAAGTTTTTCGATGTGGATACGGTATTATATGTTCGTAAAATTGTGAGCTCGATGGATGAAGCCAAACTTTGTTTATGTATTTTGATCCGCTGAATCCGAAAATCACAATTTTTGCCGAAAAGTCGAGCATTCAATTGTTTATAGCCAATTGTTAAAACAATATTTCAAAAAATTAAAGTTTTTCGGGATGAATTATTTGTTTAACACATTTTAGGCAAATTTAAAGCGGAAATATTCTTTATAACATTTTGCTAAAGGTCATAGATATTGAGTAATACATTTTTGACAATTCCTGACAGGGTTTTCCAATTTTATATTTGATTTATGTATAGAAATAGTAATTAAAAAATTACTTATATCGAATCATCAATTCCTGGCCCATACAACAGGGCTTCTGCCGATGTGTAAGCTTCGAAAATATCAATTTGTTGTTGTCTTCGAAGCATTCTGCTCTCCCCGGTGTAATCGTTGCGCTACCTGCCATGGGGACCCGACGCCCCTTCACTAATTGGGGGATATCCCGGAAACTATTCATCGGATTGACTTGCAGTTTTCATGGTATATTTTCGAAACATCATACTTCAAGAAAATGTAAAGAAATCGTTATTTTGAAAATTCTGACTGCATCTCACCGCTTAATATGTTGCCAAATTGCAGATTATTCTGCATTCTCTCTCTCTCTCTCTCTCTCTCTCTCTCTCTCTCTCACACACACACACACACACACACACACACACACACTCTCTCTCTACTAGGGGGCTACCAGCCTAGATTCCGAAAAACAGGTGAATTTCGACCATTTTTATGAATACCCAGTTGTAGTCATTACTAACATATCTTTAAGTATCTTTACAAATGTTCCACGAGATCTTGTACGAAAATGGTGACCTAAAGCTGGATGAAGAGTGTCACCTTTGTCTGACAGTGTCCTTCGGCCGGCAAGAGTTCTCCTCCAATTGTTACCTGGAACCAAAAATCGTAATAATTTGAGTTTTAGATAAGATTTGCTTCGGAAGTACACAGGGAAATCGAAAAATATAATTTTTTTATGAAGTGGTGCATAGTTTAAAAATAAAATTGTTTTCGGTAAACAAAAATAGCCGAAAATAATTTTCATCGGATAAAGTTTTTAATGTATATATTGAAGGTCAAGCGGAAGGTGAGCGGAAATCCTTAGCATCAGCAAATTCTTCGCATTAATTTGTTTGATCATTTAAATCATATTGATAAAATATTAGAGCCTGCGAAATAAAAAATAGCCCGCAACGAAATCTAGGTAAAACAGTCTCCCTTTTGCCTATGCAACGGGCCTGACATTTGAAATAGCCCATGTGCTCCCACAGACTATTTCAATTATTGATTTTCCATCGAACTCTCTATTTCACTGGCCCCCTTCGACTTTTGCCACCCTTCGCGACCCTGGTAAAATGCCAAGAGGTTATTTTTCACTGTTACCTTTACTTTATATTTCTTGAATTTTCTCGAAATACGTGCCATACCGATTTACATGGTAATACTCCTGTTAATTGTACTCATAATAATTGCGAAGGGAAGAATAATAGTCATAATAATTAAGGGGAGAATAATAATTATTACTGCATATCGGGAAATTTATTGCACCATTTTATTTATTGATAATAATTAAGAGGAGCAGAATAATGGAGATAATGAATAAGTTACCGTGCGATTTAAAAAAAATATAATTTGCACCCATCATGTGTTTAGAAAACGTGGGTTTGTTTGTTTGCGTTGTCAAAACGAACATTAAATACGATTTGTATTTACAACGGATGAAGTGATTCACATGAATGTCTGTTCAATTGGAAGGAAATTTCAATTTGCGGAATCATCAAGAAACGATGTTAGTCAAAAAATGATTTAGATTCTTTTTCTTGCGTTGAAGCAACAAAAAACGACAAAAATTGGGGTTTTTTGCAAATGTAGTCTAGTTGAATCATTTTTTAACCGTTTTTGTTTCAATTGAACTTGCAAGGCTGTGAGGCGCCCCGCGCAGACAACAACACGCCGTGCATGATTTTATTTGACGGGAATAAACTTGGAATTAACTCTCCAGTGAAAGGAAAATAAAATACGTTGAAACCCATTTCTAAAAGTATTTATTTTATATAAAAATTTTTTTTCCAAGTTCGTGTATTTTTAATGCCTCTCGACGGTAACCGTCCGTTAAGAAAAGAATAATAATTGTCATTGCGCATTGAGAATTAGTTGTACTCTTTTGTTTATTAATAATAATATCTGGGAGTGGAGAAATAATATTCACTGCAGATCGGGAAATGTACTGCATTCACATCAGTTTTGTACTCGTTCATTTGATTGTTTTCTAAGTTTTAATTGTTTGCAGCCAGGTTAGAATCATGCCCGATGACAATAAAATGTACTGTCGAAAAAGTACGAATTAACCAGTAGGAACGAATCCTGTCAAGTGTATTTTTATTATGTTAAGCCAAATTATTGTTGTTATGTATACTGGATGACAATTATTTATCACGTAGTATTTTCAATTTAATTTGATAATCCGTAATCATAATATTCTAATGGTACCGGCGGGGTGAAGGAGAGCCGGAACGTTTAATGTTTGATATCTTATGAATCAGGCTTCAAACAACACGGGAGAAAATTATTTACGCAATTCTCTTATGGAATTTCGATGAAGTCAACTTGGCGATACCTTGGGTGCCCATATCTCCTGTGTTGATTGATGTAACATAGCCGAAATAATGTTTATGTAAAGTTCGTATAAAATGCTAGTACCCAGAGATTTACCGATTTTTCAAGTCGACGGTCAAAAAGTTAGAGAAGGGGACAGATTGCACATTACTTTAAAGGATGTCTTGCAAACAGGGCTTAAAAATGAGAAAAAAAGTCAGGAAACCTTCTTCTCACTTCGAAATACATGCCTAATGTACCCTCACTCGATGGGGAGCGCGAAAAAAATTATCGCCCCATTTTACATATCGAAGCCTAGAATTGTCTCTCACAATGTTGTCACACATTAATTGAAATCGTCATCTGAAGTATCTACGTACAAAATTTGACTTACATTAGAATTATAAAACTGAAGAAACTGTGCGGCTGCGACTGAGAGTCGAACTTAGTGTTCGACTACGGAACCCTAAAAACAGTAATCGAAAATGATTTTTTTAATGCCATAACAAATATCATTACTCCGGTCGAAATGAAACCAAGTAATACAGTGCAATTTATATGACGGTACTGCACGTAGCTACACTCTATAGAGGAGGGGTCGAGGCACAATTTTGTCGTAACGGTCGAAAAGCTGCGAACGAGACGAGACGAGTAACATTAAACGTCGAGACGTGAAAGAAAACCGACACGTGACTAGTTTGTATAACTGATTCATAACTCGTATAGATATGTAGCGTGACCTGGATTGGGCGCAAGAAAGCCATACGCACTATGGAATTACTTGGAACTTGGACGATGTAGTGCCGACGAAGAAGCTTTCCTACCTCCAGCTTGACTACATATATCGACGACAGGCGGAGAAAGGAGAGAGAGAGAGAAAGTGGGAAAAAGACAGAGGAAAGTTCGCGTCTGTCACCAAGTTTAGCCAATAGTTCGCACAAGTGCCGCTTTACACAGCAGTGAAAATCACCATAACGTACAGGACGAGAACAAGATCCGGACTATTTTGGGATTCATCACTATGACGCCGTCTGCATACCACAAATAGAAAAATAGAAAGAGATAGATGCAAAGAGCAGTAGAATTTTACTCAATCTCCATGTCATCATCCAATGCCTGGGCGTCCAAGAAAGCAGGTATCACATGTAGGTTATGTGGGATAAAGACACAGAAGCTATGACCATGCTTTACCAGTTGACGCAATGAACTGGGCGCTACTGTTAAAAGAGGCTGGAATTGATGAGCAATAAATAGAAGGTCTGCCAGTCTTGGACAGATGACATCAAGTACCTCAAAGTCTGCGTCGGGTCATTATCGGAGGTCTCCAATTGAACAAAAGTATATGAAGTTCTTCCTTTGGGTAATGCGAAGCCAGCACGAATCTTCAAAAAAGTTTAAATTCATAATTTAAAACATTCAGATTGGCAGTTGATACCTCCCGAAAGAAAAAGGAAATTTCACAAAATGACAAATGCTGTTCTACTCAAAAATAGATTTTATCACCTGAAGGTGAAAATAACAGGGGATATTGACACATTAACCCTGTCATTTGTTGATTCCACGTGAAACGCAGTTGGAAACTGCCATTGTAGATAATCTCACAACATTTGGAGAAATTAACAGCCGAGATCAGTTGGAAGATAGCCCGGTGGAGGTGCAGCGAGCGAATTAGAGAAACAGTGGCATCATAGCCAAAATTTGCTAGTGCGTACAGCTGATGAGGGCATCTGCCAACGAACGACGGAGCCATTCGGTCGATTGCAATATCCACTGGATGTCGAGAGGAGTGTTGTTGAAGGAGTATCGATACTTTTTTACGCGATACTTTTACCCAGTGAGTACTCCATAGTAGATATCAAGAATTTGTTCAAAGCTGTAAAAGTATTATAACGTCAGGTTGGTAACACCGCCGCGACGCGACACCAACCAACCAACCTACCTCCGCGACACACACTGTTTGTAATTCTGATATATGGCAAACAAAGATTTGCGTGTTGCATTGCTTCAGCGTGCCCGTGTTCGAAACATTATTTACTTGATTTGCGAGCAAATGATAATTGATTGTTCAGCAAGTAGTTTATATGCGCGCCGATTGTGTGCGCGTTGACAGTTCATTGGAATACCGCCTACGAAAATGAGCTCTGGAAATATTATGGTCAGCTAAATAGAGATATAATGAAATGCAAAATTTGTTTATAACCCTTGAATTCATCGGGGAGTTTGTCGAATATGAAGAAACAATTGATAAAGCATTGCACAACATCAAGGTAAATGTACTAATAATCTAACAATGTTCCTTTTCCTTTCATTTTGTTTTCCCCATTCTCGGGGGATATAGACATGGATAAACAACCTATCATACCCTCATATCAAGGATAACGTAAATGGGAATCATAAAGTTTAATGCGCAAATAACTATACAATTATAAAATAATGCCAACCAGGCCTCTTTTTCTTGCTTTTGTTTATATTGTTGTAAAGAATTAATAATAATACATATTAATGATTATCAGCAATAGTGGTTTGGCACCGACTTCAAAAGGATATAATGTAAATGATTATCAGCATAAGCTTAATTTTTTTATAAGTAGGTATAAGACAATAACTATTGTTTACTTTTTAGTTCGCTACTATCTTTTTCCTTCGATTCATTTTTCTTCACAAAAGAACTGAATCATTATGATATGAAGATTCAGCAAGAAAGCTCATTTGTTTGAAAGAGTATTTTACACGGCCTGGTCTTTATTTTTCTTGTTTAATTTTTATCTTTTAATAACGTATGTTGTATTTTTCAGCGAACAAGGTAATGAAAAAAGACAAATTACTATTGATTTTCCACCAAAACCACCAAAGAGACAAGAACCACAGCCACAATCATCCAGAGAGCCTGTTGACACTACTGTTATGGAGAAGCCCTCTATCTCCGCCCATTTATAGAATTTATTGGACGCAGAAGGCACCCCCCCCCCCCCCCCCGTACCACAGAAAGGCAACTTTCTATTAGAGAAACAATACAAAGAAAGTTATCATATTATGAAGGACGAAAGGTGAACTCTATATTATGCAAAATATTGCTTAATTTTATCTGTGTGAGCAAGAGACTATTCGACATTGTTAAAAGTCGTCGAATTTGAAAATTGATGTATGATCTTTGTCCATCTTTTAGAACTCCAAGCGAGGCACGCTCAAAGAATATTTGGACAGCTTTTACAGTTTTATGCCCTCGAAAATTGAACAAAAATTCGATATCTTATGCCATGCATCACTAACTTGTGACGTATGAACTAAGATGATGACCATGACTAGGTACTTAGGTGTCACTGCTCACTATTTACAAAACAATAAAATCATCTCCCTCTGCACCGCTAGGGTTGCATTCGGTTAACGGCATACTGGTGACTATATTTATGAAAAGATGCTAGAAATTTGTCAAGGAATACATATTAAATTTGAGAAAATCACAGCTATTGTTACTGATAATGGTGTCAGCATGGTAGCAGGTGTTGCAACATTTTTGGCTCGGGGAAAAAATTCATCTTATTTAGCTCATACAATAAATCTTATGGCTGCATCGAAAATGTCGACCAACGATTTAGATTCCTGGTGTAAAAAAGTAGAAGAAGTTAAATATTTTAAGTCAAGCGTAATTCAAAATGATTTATTAAGGCAAAAACAAACTCGAACCCCTCTTAAATAGGCTTTTAATGTGCAGACTTGTTGGAATTCTGTTTATTTTATGCTCCAGAAGTATTTATACTGGCTCCGATTGTACACAAAATTTTGATAATTAATGTTAAAGTCCCGCCTACTCTTTCTGCTATAGAAATACAGAATATTGAAGTTTTGCTTAATATTTGGAAGCCACTGGAATATGTTTCTGAAGAAATATCCTTCGAGCAGCATGTGACTCTCAGTAAAATTATACCAATGATCAATTGTTTCAAAGCACAAATAGGTGGTTTAACTGTGTCTCGTGATAGTATGGCAGGATGACTCAAAAGCGAGGTAATGCAACAAATACAACACAGGTTTTGGACAAGTAGAAGATGGCTGGAATTGGTAGCTATGTCTTGCATACTCGACCTCAGATTTAAAAATATAGATTTTCGAGACGCGAGCGCTTGTGCTAGAATAATGTCTATGGTAAGGCAATTGAAAGCAGAAAAGCCCGTCCCCGGTATCTGGCACATATAAAATGAAAAAAAAAAGACTCGAAGAAAGTCCATCTTTCTCAAAGCTACCGCCCTCAGTAAGTGTAAAGGCTGACCGAGACGACGCTACATTTAGCAACAGCAGTTTCACCACTATCTACAACCCCATTTGAACAGTCGGAGCATATGAAGAATGTATACCCACAATTATAGAGGCTGACTAGCGAATATTTGGCAATTCCAGCTACATCTGGGTAGGTAGTCCAAAACAAGAAATAGACAAAAACGGCTAGACAAATTCTTATTTTTGAGTGATTGTTCAGAGGAAGAATAGGACGTCTAGAATGTATAATGTATAATGTAAAACATGCTTGAATCCTTCATAAAACATACTTCATTGATTAAAATATTGTTTTATTTTTCTTAACGCAAAAACTTTTATAGGTCTTGCAGTGTCTCCAATATGTAGGTACAATTACGTGCTGCGTTGCATTATTGCATACTGTTTCTATTGTAGACTAGAAGTGGTAGAGTTTTTTTTAAACAAATCTTGAAATGTGGATAGATAGAAGTTGATGTTGTATGAAACAAAATACAAAGGTTTAAAAAAAATATTCACAAACAATCTGAAAAGTATCGATACCTTGGGATATCGCTACTGTACAAGACTTTTACACCACTACTACTCATGAGTAAAGTATCGATACTTCTCATTCGATACCGTGTCCCCAGTCAGTAATCTACCCCATCACCTCGAAGTCACAACGAACCGTTGCATCGTAATGAGAACCGTCGGAAGTGTCATCGTTAGAGAATAATTAGTTTCACGAGATATTTCTGCAGCGGATATTTTCACAACTCGCAAGGACGAGATTAACAAGACATAGTTGGAGTATGATTGGATCGTCAATGGAAGCGAATTAATGGTATGCGTTGTCAGGCTGATATTCTCGAGGGATGAATGCTCTGCCAGGTTTTGTTCCTGCTCCGGTACTTCACCAATTCATAGGACGGCGATCATTAGCCCATGTCTCGAGATAGACGGAGCGAGAGACCGAGGAAGGGCAAGGAATTCGCTCCAAGGGTACAGAAAGGCCATCAAAGAGGAAATGAAAGAGGAGATGGCGGTATAGTTACAGGGTAAGAATACACAGGGACGTAGTAGTAAGAGCATGAGAGGAATTCTGGCTATGGCGTCAACGACGAGGATGGCGGGAAAGGAGCAGCAGGAAGCATAGTCGGCGAGTCGAGAGGATCGAGCGCAAAAGCTTGGAAGCCCTCGAACAAATGGCTCACCATAAACAAGCAGCGCGTGACCCATCTTCTCTTCCACCAACCTCGACAGAAGGATGCTGCTGGTTTGCATATCTGAGGGAGTTAAGTGGGTATCCTTTTTTATCGCTTCAGTGGTTAAACGGTCTCCATCTCTCAGTATACAAAGAGCAAGTGTTTGCATTATCGCAGCCCAATAAACGAATATTGGCTAGAAAAAAATGGGCTACGTAGACACCGCCATTGACCCAACAGGGCGAAAAAATACAGCACGTTATCAGGGGCAAGAATTTGATGCCGGCACTTGTTGAATTCACTCTGATAGGTGTATTTATCAGCCACACAGGTCAGAGTTAGGAGGGCACCTTCGAGAGTTTTTATAATGCCGTTTTCCACAAACTTTGGACGTGGTGCGGCTACATACCCAAGAACTTCATCAGCCCGTTTAGTTACAGCGCCAGGCAGCTGAAACAGTATCTTGATTTCCCATTGTGGCCGGCTGGCAATCTTTTGGACGATCTAGCAATTGACGGGTGAATCATCGATCTTTGGAGTGGTTGACATCTTTTTTCACGCGTTCCGATAAGAAGAGGGACAAAAAAGAAGTTTCCAAGGGTCGTCCCAACTACTTTACCAACCTTTATATGACAGCGAAGCTCGCGTCCACTTTTGCTACAAAACCGATACGCTGCTGTACACTCTGTTCTGCACGAGTTGAGTGTGGCCTCGCGAACAAATGGGACACCGTAAACAAAGCTTGTATTACGGTGTTCTATATAGATGGGAGAGTGGTTGGGTGTCCGTAACCGGAAAAGCCACCACCGAGAGGTTTGTTGTTGCGGATGTGTCACGCTCGTTTGGTGGAGGACCCTTGCCGTTCAACCAAGTCTAACCCCAATGGCGATCCATACCAGCCCATTTAGGTAAGATGTAGGTATGAGCTTGGTGTATGTGTTTCTTCAGTGCCACTAAGAAAAAGCGCTACATCTGGGAAGCCACTGGAGTCTTGTTTTCCGGACAACCCTCTCCATAACGGTCAAAGTCGAAGCATGCTCATTGTAACCACTGCAACGAAATCGGTCCCGTTCAAGCCACGTAAAAAGTCCCCGGATAAAAATTAATCAGGCGAAAATTACATCAATGGAGTGGATTTTTTTAAATGTGCGGGAGATGAACGTCACTTTCAGTAACGTTAATATGAGCAGTGATAAAAAATTCAGAAGATGACTGGGCTCGGAAAAATCGTAAGATGAAAAATATATTTAGGTAGAAAATAAGTGTGACAAAAGAATAACTTTAGAAAAATTATATTTTGATTTTGTAGATTTTTATATCTATAAAGTTATCCCGAAATTTATGAATTTATGTAAAAATGAATATTTTCATTTAAATAAATTTGTAACGTATTATCAACGTATTAAACAAATTCGTTATACATTTACAGTTTTGCTTTTGAAAACGTAAGGCATCTGCGAAAAAAATCTTTTGCTCTACAGTTTTTAATATCGTGGTGCAAAAATATTGCGAAACTTAACAAAGTCAAGGTATAACAAAAAATACAAAACAGCCTTTCCTGTCGCAGTTCTTTATGTCACGATCTAAATATATCATCGCAAAGTAATCCTAAAAATAATTAATCGTCCGGCCTGCAGGGTAAACAAATCCGAAGTAATCAAAGACTTCTTTCACTATTGAAAGTTACGCAAGTTCAGAAAAATTCATTGCATTCGCATAAAAGTTGTTGCATTAGTAGATGAAGCCTGCAGGTACAAATAAAAACGTCATGAATACAGAGTCGAAATTTACTTTTTCATCTGTAAATCGAGGCCGGAGTACTTGCTAAACCGTGAATAATAAGCGTGGAGTGCATTCGATGAATTAACAAGTTTTTTTTTATCGCGGAGACCGCGCATTATAAGCGTGTTGGCTGTCGGAGTTAATCGGTGGTCAAACGGAAGTTAAAGTAGCTACGTGTGTACCTCTGCGATTGGTATTTGTGGGCGATCGGTGAAAAACTTGCTCTTCCTCTTAACTGTTTTTCTGTTTGTTTCCCTCTTGCGTTTTTCTCTTTCTGCTCGGAAGGATTTAAAAGCGAGAGGTATATTGAAGCGGTGGTGCATTCAATGCTGCAGGCGAGATAGAGGAATGAAAAGAGAGAGAGAAAGGGAGAGAGAGAGAGAGAGAACCGTGTATGAGGGATACTGTCTGCGCAGGTGATGATCGTATATAGTTGGTCATAAATAAAATACTGTTCGAGACAAGTCGAAAGGCAGGAGAGTAATATGGTCCGGCCTGGACCATCATGTATCTGGACGACTTCCTCTCGCTCTCTCTCTCTCGCTCTCTGACTCTCTCTCTCTCTCTCTCTCTGACTCTCTCTCTCTCTCTCTCTCTCTCTCTCTCTGACTCTCTCTCTCTCTCTCTCTCTCTCTCTCTCTCTCTCTCACTCACTCACTCTGTCACACATCCGTGGTCGATCTCTCGGGGATCCTCGGTTGACATACTGCGCAGGCGTCCTTCCTTTCGGCTATCCACGCGCTTACTTGTCATCACGATCGCCGTCGTTACAGCACTCACACGCGTGCGCCACTCTACCACATTCGCCCGCTGGTTGCTACTAATACGTCCATCTGCGGTCGGTAATGTAGCGCTTCTCTATGCCGCCAATGTGCTACAAGTGTAAAAAGTCAGTGGCTCTTGAATGTTTAACTTGCGTAGCTTGTCAACGATCATTCCATCCGGGTTGCGCACGCAGTTATACCAACTATTCTAAACTGAACGTATGTTGTCAGAGTCTATTTAGTAAAATGTCCAACCCCGCAGGCTCAGGTTGTGATTCGCCTGCCCCTGTCACTTCTAACGCGGCTACTCCACTGGATACAATTATCGCAATGCTTCAAAGTCAAGAATCGAACATTACCTCATTTGTCGACGAACAGCGTGGAGTTAATAGTAGAATCGATGAGACACTACCAGCAATACCGCCATTACGTGCGTCCGTAGCTGAGCATACTGACCAACTTCATGAACATACTGACCAACTTGCTATGCTCCAGCTCAGTAATGCCAAACTCGAGCATGAAAACTCTATCTTGCGCCGCGATATTTCTGTGCTTTCTAACAGACTTAGAGCGATTGCGCCTGCGCAAAACTTGCCGAATGACGTGGTTATGGCTGGCTTTTCTCTAAGCTTCAATGAGGAACCGAAAGTCCTTGCGCTTAAGATATTTGCCGCGCTTGGTATATCTGATCTTAACACTCACATAATTGATGTGAGAATTATGAAGCGCAAAGCACGCCCACGCACCGATTCAATGGCATCCATGTCTACGACTAAGGCCAACGATGCTTTTTCGCTTGTCGTTGCACTAACATCGTCATCAGTTCGTGACGCCGTTATTAAGGCGAAACGCCTTTAGCGTAACCTTACAATCGCTGAGGTATTCGGGGGTCCTGCCAAAGGGAATATTTATGTCAACGAGCTAGTTCCCGCTGAAATGTATAAATTATTAAGTCAAACTAGACTGCGCACGCGCGAAACAAATTTCAAGCATGTATGGATCTCTGGCGGCTCGATTCTAGCACGTAAGGCGAAGGATCATCCATTATTGTCAATTCAATCTGCGCAAGATTTAGATAAACTCATTTGACTCTCGCAGTCAAGCGATCCATCAAAAAGGGAACCCCAAATCCCGCCACTACAGCTCGATGCTCGATTAAATATTTGTCACTTTAATGCAAATTCCCTCCTTGCTCATATGGACCAAGTAAAACTACTATTCTGCGAGAACTCATTCCATATAGTCTTTATATCGGAAACCTGGCTAAACTCACGTATTCCTGATGAGCTGGTGGCGATAAATGATTTTTATATCATCAGAAATGATCGAGAGGGCAAAATGGGTAGTGGCGTGGCTTGTTACGTCAAAAACTCGCTACGAGCTAAGTTTCTGGATGCATCGCCATCGCTTTTTTCTAATTCGCCTGAATTCATCCTACTCGACGTTACAACTGCTAACGGGAAATTGTTACTATTTGCTTGTTTATATCGACGTCCAAAAGGACTATTTTTCGCAGAATTTGTAACTAGCCTCAACAGATTTAGTCATGCATTCGACAACATTATTATTGCAGGAGATTTTAACTGTAACTTATGTTCACGTGGATATGAGTCTGAGCAGCTCAGAGACATTATACTATCTCAATCACTCTTTTTAGTTCCATCTGATACATCGTACCATACTTCCTACTGCGATTCCTGGCTCAATGTTATATTAATCGATTCCGCTGACAAGCTTCATTCATTTGCGAAGTCATCGGCCCCTTTTATTGCGGGCCATGATTCTCTTCATCTAACATATTCCTTGAATGTTCAAGACCCATCTACGCGGGTCATTTCCAAACGATGTCTCAATCACTTCGACGAGCAAACTTATATTGATCATCTAAGTCCCCTATTATCTATTCTCGAGATCTCCAACCTCGAGCCAGTATCCCCAGTAGTGGCATTGACGAACTTGTCTGTTCTCTTACGCGCTCACTCACCGCGGCATTCGACGCACTTTGTCCTATACGTGCGTTTCGGCCTCACAAATATGCAGCTCCGTGGATAACGATTGAACTCAAAAATTTAATTCTCCAACGCAACCAATTATTTCGACGGGCGAAACGTTCCAAGAACGCGCAAATCTACAGAGAAAATCGGCAGACTAGAGATCAAGTCACGGCGCAGTTGCGTAGTGCGAGAGAACGTTTTCTGCACTCTAAAGTTTCCGCAATTAATGATTGATCCCGCTTATGGAAGGTACTTGCTGACATGGGACTCATCAAATCGAATATCTCTTCGCCACTTAGTTTTTTTAGCTCAAATGAATTAAATAGGTATTTTGCTTCCATCACCGGTAATGCCGACCAACTCTCACACAGCGATTTTTCCGTATCATTAAATTATATTCCTAAACCTCAATATTCCTTTTCTTTTTCGGTAGTTACGGAACTCATCGTAACTCAATATCTTTCTACGTCAATTACTTCCTCTCTCCGCTCCGGCTCGGATGGCCTCTCTGCTTTTTCGATTAGCAAGGCTAAGGCCAATTCTGACTCCAATTCTGACAAAATATTCAAACTGTCAAATGGACGTATTCATATCTTACAGGTAGATCATATGCTGTTGTGGATGACCAGGGAGGGTGCTCTGATTGGTTGCCCTCTTCGAGGGGTGTTCCTCAGAGCTCCGTCCTTGGTCCTCTACTCTTCTCATTATTTATTAATGACATTGGATCAAATCTACGTTATTCCAGCTTGATGATATTTGCCGACGATACCCAAATTTATATCCACTGTCACCCCAAAGATCTCGGAAATGGTATTCAAATGATCACGCACGATGTCAATGTCATTTCTAATTTTGCAGATGCAAACGGTCTCTCTTTAAACTCTTCGAAGTCTAAATCTCTTATTTTCGGTAGTTCGTCTTATGTCCGAGAGATCGATCTCAAAAACTGTCCACCAATTTTAATTAACAATACGGTCCTACCATTTGCAAGTGATGCGCGCAATCTTGGTGTATCTTTAACCTGAAATTTATCCTGGCGGCTTCACGTGTCACATGTCTCCCAGAAAGTAAACAACGTTTTGTTTAGAGTGAAATATCATAAGAATACTATATAAACATACTACGCTACGAGCAAAACTCATCGCCACTCTAGTTTTTCTTCATATAGATTATTATTGTCTCGTCTATCACGACCTGACTGACGAACTCAATACTAAATTACAGAAGCTCGTTAACTGGTGCATTCGTTTATCTTCAATCTCAGACGCGACACACATATTACGCCATATCGCCACCGACTATGCTGGCTATCGGTCCAAAACAGACGACTTTACTTTCTGGGGTTGATTACCTATCGAATTCTTCATTTGCAGATGCCATTTTACATTAAGGAGCTCCTTCCGTTTTCGTACTCTGTCCTGAGAAGTTCTGCTAGACGTCCCCCCAAATTGTTTACTATCCCACCTCACCAAACGTCTACTCTCCAACGATCTTTTGGGCTTTCTGCCGCTTTTTTCTGGAACTCCTTACCATCTCACGTCAGCAATTCACCATCTATCCATATTTTAAAAACCCGCTTACACGCTTACTTGTCACAATCCGAACTTGACTGAACTGCGCATGTCTTTACCTCAAGCGGTATTAAAAATATAAGTACTACATTTTAAGTGTAGTTTTAATTGCGTCTTTACACCAATGAATTGTTATTTTTGCTATGTAGGTTATACTGAAATTGTTAATGCACCGTACGGCGTGAATGTGAATATGATTATGATATCACGATCATTATTATTAGTGCAGCGACTCTATTATTATAAGTACGTATGTACTCTATTTGTCCCAAAGTTTACTAGGACAATAA
>OZ023312.1:69656803-69723511 GCA_964007375.1 Ophion obscuratus | reverse complement strand
TCTCTCTCTCTCTTTGTCAAAGAGGCTTTTTATTCGCTCCGGAGCTTCAGTTGCCCTTCGAATCGCGAAGCGCGTATCCTGACCTCTTTCTCTGTGACATTTTAAAAAATTCTGTGACATTTATAAACTTATGTGATATTTTGAAAAAAGTGTGACATTCTGAAAAATTGTGAGTGTGTGAAAATTTTATTTTTAATTCTCTATTTGAACATATTTATATTTAACTTCAAAACTCGTTGTAAAAAAGGGGAGGGGGGAGGGAAGGGGTACTTCGGCGAAATTAAAAATTAAATAAAAGGGACCACTATGGCGACACCACCGCTCATCCCCACTCTTACCCCCACCATCTCGTCTGCCCCCACCACGGGCCGAGGAGTGGGGATAGGAGTGGTGGGCGCTATAGTGATCTCTATACTACTCACGTGCAAAACAGCATGGACTATCCTCGAGAACTATCTGACCAGCATAGTCGCACACCCTAATGAAGGGTTTAATCTCTGCGCTCACTCGACTCTCGAAGGAAGCGCGGGAATCTTTTTATTATGTTGACTAGCGCGTCACAGAATTTCCCCTACGGTCGAGCTTGGGTCCGACAGCGATGTCCACGTTGCAACCTGCTTTCCCACAAAAAACTCCTTTTCGTGATTGGTGATGAGGAAAAATCCTCCCACTCTTAATTTTGCACCAATGATAACTGCATGAAAGGCAGAGCCTCCTTTCCCTTCTCCTTTATTAAGGACTTCTCGTCACCAACTACGAATCTTCAATTTAAAAACTCACCTCGACCGGGACGCATCAAGAACTAGTGAACAACAGTTGAGATCGTCTCGTGTCTAAAAGCCATTACACTGTGCCTTGAGAATACTCTCAAGCACAAGGTCTATAACTTCAACTTAACGGAGACGCATCAAGATCTACTAGGCAACAGTTGAGAAAAAACATATCAAAATCTCAGTGTGCCTTGAGATTACTCTCAAGCACAGTTCTTATACTCATTATCATATCAACCCTAAGTGATTAGTTGTAAAGTGTTGAATTTTTGAATAAATAATATTTGTTCTGGTCCTCGTTTTCAACAACTAATATCACTTCCCAAACAAAAATCAAGTCGTCGGTGATTAATTTCCCTGATGACGATACCAAGGGACTCATTCTGGCGGTGACGCCAGAGTGTACATCAGGCCTTACAACCCCGACAGGTCGAAGTGTTACCGTGCGGTCCCGACGTATCGCACAACATGTATGCAAATTTACATCTCGATCGGTCAAAAATTCTCGGAGATGCGTATCAAGAATTCCATTTTTGCAATAAACAATATGAAGTTTGTTGTTATTTGCATTGTTCTTACCTCCAATGTATGGTACACGGAAAAATAAACGTCGTTGCAATTTGAATTTTGCATATCTCATACCTTAAAACGTTATCAATGAATACCCCTATTTTAGAGAGTGCGCTTCTCCCCTTGAAAGCTAGGTTCCTCAGATCAAAAAAATACGAATCGCCTATTTTTATCCACTCTACAAACATGCCAAATTTCATCAAAATCGGAGGGGAGCACCTCGCGACCTCTCCTTGTTAGTTGACAAAACCCCGACGAAATCGACACCCGCGGCAGGTGGCAGCAGTTTCAGCTGAGACCAATTCGGTTCGACTGGGTCAAATACTGCGAGCAGAGTTACAAGTGCGTCAGCAAATATGGAAGTAAAGACAGGCTGGTTGGTGAAAACCGTCAAAGACTTGAATCATGAAGTTGCATAAAGATGATAAATAAAGAAATAGTCCAAGATGAATTAAAAGGCATGAAGAGCGAAATTGAAGATATCAAAAAGATGATACAAGCAGTGCAGCCAGATCGCGCGTAAAACGTTCCCCCTCGCTAGTCTGTTACGCGCCCATCACACAATCATAGTAGCGTGTCCTCAGACATTTTCGGAAAGAGCCGAGCACGGTCGAAGTTTCCCGACCGTGCCTTCGGCAGCTACACCAATACATGGACGCTGAGCACGTTCATGTGCGGCCAAGCCGAAACGAAGGCTACGAGGGAAAAAGCAATCTGAGCACGACGACGGGTGACGTTACGCACGAGGCTTTTAGATTATTTCAATGCTTATTTAGCTCTTCATTCTCTGCGTTATTAATGTATTCAAAAAAAATGTATCGCGCACTCTGATCGCTTATTTTGTTTAGTTTATACGTTAATTTCAATATAATAATATATCTATATATAATAATCAATATAATAATAATAAATCTAAATTACAACTTATTTATCTTCTAAAAAATTGTTTACGCTTTACTCACACCTGTCCTTATGCCAAATAAATTATAATTCATAAAAGTAAGCGGAAATATATTTATATTCGTATTATTATATTGATTCTTATACTTTCATCAAGCGATAAAGCATTATCCCCAAAAACAAGCCAATCATCCATCCGGCCGCGAATCGTAAGTACCAGAAAGTGCACATATTCTACAAGCGATGAGATGGTCCCATTGGTAGAGTTTCTGGCTTCGGTCCCACATTTGAGATTTTCGGAGAAAAAATGATTTAAAACAGATTCAAGTCCTGGTCTATTTCCCAAAAACTCATTTTTTTTCACTGAAAATTCATTTTTTTCCCGGAAATTTTCCTTTTTCCTATTACCTGAGTGAACGGCTGCGAAGATATTCGAAGAAAATTTAAAGATGAAAAAGATGAGATTTTCGTAAAAAAAACTTATTACATTTTTGTATCCCTCATAATTCCGAGAAATAATGAATTTTCGAAATTTTTGCAAACATTATTTTCCTTAAGGGGTAACACCACTGTAACGGCCTGCCACGAAGCCTTTTAGACAAATAATACTTGGGGTAATTATTAAACATATATTGAAGTATATTGCAAAAAAAATTTATGGGAAAATATTACAAAATGGCGACACTGCAGCAAATTCTTCCGAGACATGTTGAACTTAAGGTACTCTGCGGCACGTAGTGTAACTTGTGCCAATTTTAATCTGGACAAAAGAATTTTTTTTTTTAAATCTAGATGACTGTAGCTAGTGAACCACCTAGGGGATTATAGAAATATTGGTTTTTGAGTAATTGCCGAGTATTTGACTAAAAATGTTCAATTTTTTTTTTAAGACAGTTATTTGTTAATAAATATTGTTTAAATTAATTTATCGAAAATCCCCTACGTGGTTCAGTAGCTACACTCATGTAGACTTAATAAAACAAAATTCTTTTTTTAGATTAAAATTGGCATAGTTATACTGCGTGCCGCAGAGGTTCGACATGCTTCGGAAGAATTGCTGCAGTGTGGCCATTTTGTAATATTTTCGGATGGAAAATGTATAGCAGTATACTTAAATATGTGATCAATAAATACCGCAAGTATTATTTGTTTGTCACATTTTCTTCCGCCAAAAAGATATAAAAAAATACGCTTCCTGTAAGGTCGTTACAGTGCTATTACCCCTTAAAGTCTTCATATAATTTCCGAGATTTTCCCGTGATTGTAATTAAAATGATGAAATATTCGGAAAAATTCGGAGACACTCGGATGTTTGCGTAAAAATAATTGTCCACAATCCTCCGAATTCTTCATATTTGTTAAAATTCATAGAAAAATTCCGGAAAAAATCGGAGTTTTTCGAAAAAAAAATTGCACTAGGGGTGCCGGATCGTTCCCCGCGCTCAGTGCTTTTTTTAAAATTATTATTACTATTAATTCTTATTTGATTACTTATTTTTATTAGTTATCATTATTATTTTGATTACTTATTTTTAGTGTCGAAAAATTTATCGCGCACTCCGACCACTTATTTTATTAGTTTGTACGTTAATTTAAATATAATAATAAATCTAAACTACACTTTATTTATCTTCTAAAAAATTGTTTGCGTTTTACTCACACCCGTCCCTATGAAAAATAAATTGTAATTCATAAAAGTACGCGGAAATATATTTATATTCGTATTATTATATTCATTCTCATATACTTTCATCAAGCGATAAAGCATTATCATAATGTATCCGGCGGGGAATCATAAGTACCAGAAAGTGCACATATTCTACAAGCGATGAGATTGTCCCGTTGGTAGCGTTCCTGGCTTCGGTCCGTAGGGGCGCGGGATCGTTCCCCGCGGTCAGTGTTTTTTAAAAATTATTATTATTATTAATTCTTATTTAGTTAGTTATTGAATGAATACAATAATACGAATATAAATATATTTCCGCTCATATACTTTCATAAAGCATTATCATAATGCTTTATCGCTTGATGAAAGTATATGAGAATGAATATAATAATACGAATAAAAATAGATTTCCGCTTACTTTTATAAATTACAATTTATTTGGCATAGGGACGGGTGTGAGTAAAGCGCAAACAATTTTGTAGAAGATAAATAAGTTGTAATTTAGATTTATTATTATATTTAAATTAACGTATAAACTTATAAAATCAGCGGTCAGAGTGCGCGATAAATTTTTCGACACTAAAAGATAACTAATCAAAATAATGATGATAACTAATAAAAATAACTAATCAAATAAGAATTAATAGTAATAATAATTTTGAAAAAAGCACTGAGCGCGGGGAACGATCCCACGCCCCTAGTGCAATTTTTTCCGAAAAACTCGGATTTTTTCCGAAAAAAATTTCCGAATTTTTCTATGAATTGGAACAAATATGAAGAATTCGGAGTTTTGCGGACAATTATATTTACGCAAACATCCAAGTTTCTCCGAATTTCTCCGAATTTTTCCGAATATTTCGTCATTTTAATTACGCTCACGGGAAAATCTCGGAAATTATATGAAAACTTTAAGGGGTAACACCACTGTAACGGCCTTACAGGAAGCGTATTTTTTTAATTTTTTTTGAAAACATTACAAAATGGCGACACTGCAGCAATTCTTCCGAAGCATGTCGAACCTCTGTGGCACGCACTATAAGGGGCTGTTCATAAAACACGTGACGCAAATTTGGTCAATATCCGACCCCCCTCCGCCCTCTGTGACATTTCGTGATGGATGCCGGTGCCCCCCCCCCCCTTCCGCTCTAGTTTTTTCTTTCACCAAAAAGAAGCAAGGAAAATACTACAACCATTTTGGTAAGCTATTTCAGAACGAACAATTTATATTGTTTATTTTAGGTAAATATACATGTAATATATAAAAACGTACAATTTATACAGGGGGTCGTCCATTAAGGCCTTAGGCCATTCTAGAGGCCGAAAAAATAGGTTTTTTGGGGATTTTGTTTTCAGAAAAACTACAAAATAAACCGTGATTACAAAAACGGGTGTTTATCATACATATCAGTGACTGTATACAATAATTTTTTTTGAAGCGATTAATTTGAAAATGGCGGCTGTGCAGCGTTTATCTCAAAACTGCATTTTTTAAATTGGCCGGAAACATAGCCCGGACAATTTCCAACCGATTTACTTGAAATGTGAATATATGTATGAATATATGTGAATATATCTTGAAAAATACATTGTTTATGGAAGTACGTAGGATTTGTTTTTATATTGCATAGTTCATTTGTTATTAAAAATTATCTGACGATTTCTTAAGCAAATTTTTCGAAAGTGAAAAATGTCGTCAGATAATTGTTAATAACAAATGAACAATGCAATATAAAAAAAGAAATCCTACGTACTTCCATAAAAAATGTATTTTTCAAGATATATCCAACATTTCAAGTGAATCGGTTGAAAAGTGTCTGAGTTATGTTTTCGGCCGACTTAAAAAATGCAGTTTTGAGATAAACGTTACACGGCCGCCATTTTTAAATTAATGGCTTCAAAAAAATTATTGTACACAGTCACTGATATGTATGATAAACACTCTTTTTTGTAATCTCGATTTATTTTGCAGTTTTTCTGAACAAAAAAACCCCAAAAAGCCTATTTTTTCGGCCCCTAGAGTGGCCTAACCCCTTAATCACGTAAGGCTCAAATAGGGCGGGGGGGTTTGGATAACATGACTATTGATCACGCTAGGGGCAGGGGGGGTTGTGACATATCACGTCTATTTTTTTGTGTTATTGCGCGGACAATGCTATTTAAATATGCTGACAATATACTCAGTACAGTCGTGCTGTTTATAGAAATGAGAAAAAATTAAAAGAAGGCTAATTTTTTGACAGGTAATTTTTTAGGTTCCGGAGGTATTAAATCCAAGTTTGCCTAAAAATTGGGGCATAGGGTTTTTTTAGGCGATGGACGTAGATTGATGCCAAACTAAAATCTTAAGAGCTCGGCGCCGTGGGACAAAAAATGTTCATACAGTCAAAACTTTTCCGGCAAAAGATAAAAATATTTTTATTTTCGTTAACGGATGAAAATATGGCAAAATTCGAGGGTTATTTATTGGAAAAACAAAATTCAAGGGTGGTCCATTGAAACGAAAATGTAAAGATTATTTTCTACATTTCATACATTTCAACCATAGTCGAAAATTCAATTGTTTTTTACTTATACAATAAACGAATTTTTCAAAATATTTCAACATTTTTTCTAGAGGTGAAGATATCATAGGAGAGGGATGATCAATTTGATAGATAATGACGACCCCCGTAGTAAGAAATATACTCTTTATGTTCTGTAACATCAATAAGAAATAATTTGATAATCTTTTATCACGATGCACCTAGAATGCAATGTGTTCCCGAGGATACTTCAGGTCAGTCTCAATCGATATCAGAGAAGTTGCGACTTCCTCGTAGTCGGAACTTTGGGTGGGCAGTACAGAAAATTTTCAGCGCCTCAGTATCACAGTTTTCCAGATTTAATATGCTGATAACGTCTCGTGACTTTTGCTCGACCCCCCTCCCACCCCCTGTGACAAGTCTGACGATTTGCCGAACCCCCCTATCCCCCTCACTGCGTCACGTGTTTTATGAATGGCCGCTAACTATGCCAATCTTAATCTAAAAAAAACATTGAATTTTGTTTTATTAAGAATTTTGTTTTATTAAGTCTAAATGAACATTTTTAGTTAAATACTCGGCAATTACTCAAAAATCAATATTTCTAAAATCCCCTACGTGGTTCACTAGCTGCACTCATCTAGATGTAATTTTAAACAATTGTTTTGTCCAGATTAAAATTGGCACAAGTTATACTACGTGCCGCAGAGCACCTTAAGTTCAATATACCTCGGAAGAATTTGCTGCAGTGTCGCCATTTTGTAATATTTTGCCATAAATTTTTTTGGCGATGTACTTCAATATATGCTTAATAATTACCCCAAGTATTATTTGTCTAAAACGCTTCGTGGCAGGCCGTTACAGTGGTGTTACCCCTTAAGAATAATAATGTTGGCAAAAATTTCGGAAATCCATTATTTCTCAGAATTATGAGGGATAAAAACTGTAATAAGTTTTTTTTACGAAAATCTCATTTTTTCATCTATAACTTTTCTCCGAATATCTTCGCAGCCGTTCACTCAGGTAATAGGAAAAAGGAAAATTTCCGGAAAAAAATAATAAGTTTTTTTTTTTACGAAAATCTCATTTTTTTTTCATCTTTAACTTTTCTCTGAATATCTCCGCAGCCGTTCATTCAGGTCATAGGAAAAAGAGAAATTTCCGGGAAAAAAATGAAATCATGAATTTTCAGTGAAAAAAATGAGTTTTTGGGAAATAGACCAGAACTTGAATCTGTTTTAAATCATTTTTTCTCCGAAAATCTCAAATGTGACTAAAATATGAGAAATTATGAAAAATTTGGAGAAAAATTTGTACTAGGGGTATCTGCGTATCGAAGCCAGGAAGGCTACTAACGGGACCATCTCATCGCTTGTAGAATATGTGCACTTTCTGGTACTTACGATTCGCGGCCGGATGGATGATTGGCTTGTAGTTGGGGATAATGCTTTATCACTTGATGACAGTATGAGAATTAATATAATAATACGAATATAAATATATTTCCGCTTACTTTTATGAATTATAATTTATTTGTCATAAGGACGGGTAACAAGCGTAAACATTTATTTGTCATAAGGACGGGTAAAGCGTAAACAATTTTTAGAAGTTAAATAAGTTGTAATTTAGATTTATTATTATATTGAAATTAACGTATAAACGAAAAAAATAAGCGATCAGAGTGCGCAATACTTTTTTTGTATACATTAATAACGCAGAGAATGAAGAGCTAAATAAGCATTGAAATCATCTAAAAGCCTCGAGTCGTGCTCAGATTGCTTTTTCCCTCGAAACCTTCGTTTCGGCTTGGCCGCACATGAACGTGCTTAGCGTCCATGTATTCGTGTAGCTGACGAAGGCGCGGTCGGTAAACTTCGACCGTGCTCGGGTCCTTCCGAAGATGTCCGAGCGTCGCTCGCTCACGGACACGCGCTACTATGATTGTGTGATGGGCGCGTAAGAGACTAGAGGGGGGGGGGGGTAACTTTTACGCGCGATCTGGCTGCATTGGATACAAGGAGTAGTTCTAGGTCCAGCAAGGCGAGTACCAAAAACCTATTTAGTAGTAGTCAAAGATAAGAAAAATGAGAAGGTTATAATTATTAAGCCAAAAGAACAACAAGAAAGTGAGGCCACCAAAACGACGACCAAAAAGAAGGTCGACACAAAGAACAGGACTGTAGGAGTAACAAGGTTAAAGAAAGGCTGTAATGGAGCAGTGATTTTGGGCTGTGAAACGACGGAAGAAGTAGAACAGTTAAATACCATAGTCCAGAAGAAAATGGGCGGGAGATACAAAGTCACTGATACGGTGCAACAAAAACCCAAAATTAAGATTGTTAACATGGAGGTGGACGAATTAGAGTTGGCAGATGATGAGCTGGTTGAAACAATAAAAAAGCAACACGCAATGGAAGTAAATGAAGGAAGGAAGATAAAGTCGTCAAAAGAAAAGCAAAGAAGGAAGACACGAAGGCTAAATAATAATGATAGTCGATGAAGGAATCCATTAAGAGCTATTGATCAAAGCCGAGGTCAGCGTGGGATGGAGGAAGCGCCTGGTATACAACCACATCAATGTGAAGCGGAGCTATAAATGTTAGGCCTATTATCAAAAAGCAAAGAACTGCACAAGAGAGAAAACATGCCATGAATGTGCGGGAAACCACGAAGCGAGTAGGTGTAAAGCGACGAAAACACATACACAAACTCCGTGTTTAAAAACCAAGCATACAACGTAGAGATAAACACGGAACATGATGCACTCGATCGGGAATGCCCAACGTATAAAGGAGCAATCCAAGAAGAGAAGCGCAGAGCAGGATTGGGCGATTAGCAACTACAGAAGGCAGAAACGCTATGGTATACAAATGCACCGTCTTATAGCAGATAAAGATCAAATACGATGTCAAGTGGTAGGCATAATCAAACCTGCAATTATTGCATTATCAGAGACCAGGGTGATCACAAATAGAAAACAGTAAAGTCTTCATACCGGGCTACGTCAGATGTAATGCGGAGAATAGGAACACAGGTGGCGCTATCTTATACGTAAGGGACGACATTAAATTTGATATGATACCAATAAATAAAATAGAGTCAAACTATTAGTGTCCTGGAATAGAGGTCTGGACGAAAATTATAAAGGAGTGATAGAAATTGTGTATCACTCACCGAGTACTTTGGATGCCGATTTTATAAGACACATACTGAGGAACTAACAATAAAACGAGACTGATATTAGGTGACTTTAATATAGATGTTACAGTAAAAACGTTCTATTAAAAGTAGATAATAATAGGAATGCCTAGTCTAGGGATGAAGCAATATGTTAATAAGCGAGCGAGAATAATCTAAGATTTGCTAATAGGAGTGACCAAGTTCAGGTGGAACATAAGCCAAAGATAACGGACCATGGATGGATAAAAGTCATATTTGGTAACATGACGAAAAAAAATGAGTACAGAAAATATGAAACAATAAAGTATAGTGAAATTGATGGGAAGGAATTTTCAAGGATATTGAGCACTACCACTAGGCAAGTGGTAAGGGTAAGTCAACGAGAAAACATGCTTGTTGATAACATAGAAGGTGCACTAGATAGGTTTGCGACCAGAAGAACAGTCAAGATTCCAAGGGTTTGGGAAGGGAAAAGTATGATATTCAGAAAATAGCCCATTAACGACTAAAAATCGTAATCTTTTCCATCATTTTCAAGTCAAATTCTCATCATTAAACAATAAGAATTTTCAACTAAAAAATATAGTCCCTAGTACTTTCGAGTGTGCTCTTTCAGAATCCGGGGTTAAACTTGAGCTTTGTCCACTAGAAAAAAAATATAGCCGCTTTAAAAAAAAACAAAAAATCGAAGACATTTTTTTAAAATATTTTTTTCACTTAGAAGACGCTCCAAAAGAACCCCCCTTTTTTCAACAGTGAGTGCATAAAATGGTTATAGTTAAACGATGTATTTTTTTAAATTTGTCGAAATCAACATTTTCACCCCCACAATGGCGTTTTTCACCCCTTGAGATGCGAGAAAAATTTCACGCTTCGCGTAAAAAAGAGAAAAAAATCGGTCCGTCACGAAAATGGGTATCCCGGGGTTTGCGAGATCGCTGATTACGATTCTGCCCTCAAAATTAAAAAAATCAAAATGGCGGATCCAATATGGCCGACCAAAAATGCAAAAACTTATTTGAATCGGATCAGCACTCAGCGCAATTAGCGGTTTTCAAGGTCGCTGATTACGATTGCGCCCTCGAAATTCAAAAATTCACAATGACGGATCCAATACGGCCGACCAAATCAAAAACTTATTTGAATCGGATGAAATATGGCACTCGGAGGTTTTCGAAGTTGCTGATCACGATTCTGCCCTCAAAATATACAAATTGAAAATGGCGGATTCAATATGGCTGACCCAAATGCAAAAACTGATTTGAACCAAATATAATAAAAAATGGTGGATGAAATTTGTTTACTTCCAAGTTCACAGTATGATTTTACCCATAGCGCAACCCAGAGACAACGGCGTGGACGTAGTAAAATGTGTCTCCTTTCGGGTGCTTGTTTATAGTGAGTCCCTTTGCCTCTCACTATTTGGGGTTCTTGATTATAGTGAGTCCCCTTGCCTCACACTATTCGGGGTGCTTGTTAATAGTGAGTCCCCTTGCCTTTGACTATTTGGGGTGCTTGATTATAGTGAGTCCCCTTGCCTTTGACTATTTGGGGTGCTTGATTATAGTGAGTCCCCTTGCCTCTGACAGTCACTCAGATACTCTCGTGATTTCTTTTCAAACATGGACTGCAACAATATAAATTACAGTTTTTACAGAAAAGATTTGTTCTCATTGGACAATTGGAGCAGCGTTTTTGTTTATTTTGTGAAATCGTTTCATGTTTTGCCCGTTTTTTACCACGATGAATATAACTTTTAGCTATCGACATTGTACATTCTTTAGTTCAAACTTTTTTCTTATCTTCCTCAGCTGCGTTGAATATTACCACAGAATTTACTATGGCAGACTGGATGAGCCTCATAAAAACTACCCATGTCCATTTTTTCAATCAAATACTTGACAGCACATTGTTACAGTGTCCATCGTGAACATTAACCCCACCCATGAACCGATTGTAAAGGTAAAACGCTTGGGGAAACGATGTCGATTTTGACTTTTTCATTTGAATTGTACCTTTTTGATGGCAATAATGGAGTTACCCCTGCAGGTGTAGATAAGATCGACACTAATTTTGAATCCATTACACTGATGTAATTGATTCCACTGTTTTGGTCATGGTTCACTGCATATGTACCTCGTGGAGACTTCTTATCGATGACATTTTTTTCAGTTACTCGATTCTTTCTAAAAGTTCCGGTGCACGTTAATTTCAATCTCTTCAAATGTACAACAAGATCTAAATTCGTGAAAAAGTTATAAAAATAAAGATGATACTGAGAAACTTTTCCAGCAACTGTCATTTCAAAAAATGGTTTCAGTATATTTATTACCACGCGAGAACCTAATGCGCATTCAGTCAGTTTGTTTCCAACTATAGAATTTTTTCCACAATATATGGCGAGATTCAGCAAATGCCCATCAGCAGTGCAGAGGCCCCAAAATTTAATTCCAATACGTGTAGGTTTCCCACGTAAGAACTGTTTCAATGAAGTTTTTGCATACGATTTAGCCATAATTTCACCTACCGACAGAGCATTTCCCGAGATGCCAAACTTCAGAATATTTTGTTAAAATAGTTTTATCAGTGCTCGAACCCGCCACCCTTTAGCGTTATTATCATTGTCTTTGGACTTCAAGTATTTCAATTTGGACTTGATTCGCTCAAACGGGATCGGTTGACCAATAATCTCTCTGAAACTTTCTTTTATTGAATGAACTCATTATGATGATTCCAATAAATGTATCTAAATCGACCAATGGTAAATCAAAACCATTTTCCGTACATGCTTCGATAATGTATTCTTTCATTTCAATTGAAAAGAAAGTCTCAAACAGTTCTACTGGCTCGCTTTTTTGAATTTTGCACGTTTCAGACGTAGACAATAGTATTTAATTTTCAATCTTATCAGAATACTTTTTTTACCATTTACCTATTGAACTTCACGATCCTTTTCCAGCTTAGCGTGATCTGCTTGGTAACTTTTTGAAGCTCTCTTAAAAGTGAAACTCGGTAATTTTTCGTTACGGTCAGAATCAGAATCGGAATAAGAATCGTCTGAAGGACCAGAATCATCTGGATTCGGTATTAGAACAGTTTCATCATCTTCTGAGGTATATGTTTCATCATCAGAATTAGGAGAAACAGCATGTTTCGGTCGTTTTTGTAACATGGCGTAGGTAAATATAACAAAAAGTCGAGATTTGATATAACTTAGTTGATTTATATGATACAAAGAAATTCGGGTCAAGATTTATCTGATACAGAAGATTTTGCGTAATACCGCCCTAACAAAGTAAAGATAATATATATTACAAATGTACAAAGAGCCTAAAAGTGCTTGAACGATATATTCCTAAGAATATTTCATGGAAGAAACTCTTCAAAGTGTGAAACGATTTTCGCACATAATATACTCCGATCTCATTTCGCCGATATGATCAAGTTTTAGTACCGTAGTTCAAAGAGTACTGTTTTATTGATGTTTCATTCAATACCCGAAAATTTTAGAAGAGTTTGGAGGGAACATATGTTTGACTCTAACCCTATTATAATAAATTCGCCAACAAAAATTTTTATGAATTCGACAAGAAATCACTACACAATAGAAATGTCGTACGGTATAAATTCTCAACTCGTCCATAAAATCCAAAAATCGATAAACAGTTGAGGAACAGTGCATATTTCTGCTGCTCCAAACTTGTAGTTTCTCATTCGAAAATGATCGGAATAAAACCTTATTTTTTCATATTTTGTCAACAAAATTAATTGTAAGGGCAGAATCGTAATCAGGGACCTCGAAAACCCCCGAGTGCCACATTTCATCCGATTAAAATAAGTTCTTGCATTTTTGGTCGGCTATATTGGATCCGCCATTTTTAATTTATAAATTTTGAGGGCGTAATCGTAATCAGTGACCTCGAAAACCATTGGATACGAATTTTCGTGAAGGTCCGATTTTTTCTTCTTTTTTACCCGAAGCGTGAAATTTTTCTCGCCTCTTATTTACGACAAATTACGACAAATTAAAAAAATACGTCGTTTAACTACAACCACTTTATGAACTCATGATTGTCAAAGAAGAGGGGGTGTTCGAGCGTCTTCTATGAGAAAAAAAAGATTGAAAAAAATGGCTCCGATTTTGTGTTTTTTTTGTTTAAAAATGGCCATATTTTTTTTCAAGTGGACAAAATTGGAAAAAAGTGGACTAAAATCAATTTTAACTCCGAATTCTGAAAGAGCTCACTCGAAAGTACTAGGGACTATATTTTTTATTTGAAAATTCTTATTGTTTAATTATGAGAATTTGACTGGAAAATGATAGAAAAAATTACGATTCTTGGTCGTTAATGGGATAACACAGTAGCAGCGAGAAGAAGATGTGAGGCATGCAGAGTAGCAGTTTTTACTGGTTTGGAAGAGCAGTAGCAGATATTCAAAATATAATGGAATGCGTTAGCTAAATTAACAAGCGAAATGACCAAGGAATATTATGAAAAGATGATAGACGATCATGAGGACTCGACAAAAATGTGGAAAAAATTAAAATAAGTAATTGGATGATAACGAATGAGTGAACGGGAAGTAGAGAAAATACATTTTGAGATATTGGATAACATGATGGAAGGTGATATAGCTGATCAATTCAATGTGTTGTCTGTAGAAAGTATAATATAGTTAATTCAATACAGCGGGATACATTTGGGAGGACAAAAGGACCCAGAGAAGATAGTGATGCAACTCCCCAGAACAAAGGGATCAGAAGAAGAAATATTAAGTGATCTACTAAAAATAGCGCTTAGTGCAATCAAAGAGGAATTGGTGGAAATCATATATAAGTCGCTAAGGGAGGCACGTTGCCCGGACAGCTGAAAAACTTCCACAATTATACCGATCCCGCAGTAAACAAGGCCAGTCAGTACAGACCAATTGATATGTTCCCACTGTGGGAAACGGTACTCGAATTAGTAGTGAAAAATAAAATTGAAAATCATTTAGAAGCCAATCAGATAATATCGGAGCATCAGTCGGGATTGAGAAAGCAATATTCGTGTGGAATAGCGATTCAAACTGTAATAGATGAATGGA
The DNA here is from genome assembly GCA_964007375.1 of Ophion obscuratus. Lineage (NCBI taxonomy): Eukaryota > Metazoa > Arthropoda > Insecta > Hymenoptera > Ichneumonidae > Ophion > Ophion obscuratus. Next base: position 69,708,815 of record OZ023312.1, on the reverse strand, counting down.
AAGTGGACATCAGTGTCGGCAAATTAGTCGGAGTAATCTTCAAGGATTTAAGACGAGCGTTTGAGACAATAGACAGGGAAATGTCATTAGACAAATTATGCCAATATGGAATTAGAGAAAGGGTATTAGATTGGTTCCGTACGTACCCGAGAAGTAAAACACAGCACTTTTGATTTAACGATGAATGGTTTGAAATAATTTCCAAGGAATATGGGGTCAGTACCAGGGCTGTTGCTATTTATTATATACAGTTGTGTCCAGACGAATGTTTGCTAATGATACAGGCATATATGTAACTGGAATGGAAAAAGCAGCGCAGAAGTGGAGATAAAGATCTTATTAAATATAATGGAAAAGTGAATGGCCAGGAATACATTCAAAATGCATGTAGAGAAAACAAAAATTATGATGTCAGCAATATAAGGAAATGTGTGAGTTGGAAAATTGTACTCAATTATCTGTATGGAACGGAACTAGAGAGAGTGGAGACGATGAAGTATTTGGGTATAAATATTGATGACAAGCTACGATTCAAAGACCGCTCTGGGTATATGTTTTAAATAGAATAGGACATTACGTATCTGCGCATACGAGATGTGGCATTTATCAAACAATTATCGCACCTACCTTTGAATATTGTGCAACACTGTTAATGGGTTTGCCAGTTAGAGAGTTGAAAAACTGCACATCGCGCAAACCAGAACGATGAGAGTCATATTGCAATGCAACCGATACACGAAGGTGAAAGATATGCTGAATGTGGTGCCATTCATGTCTGTAAGGCAAATATTGTACTATAATGTATTTCAAAACATAAAAAAGTAAAAAAAGGACGCCAAGTAAAAAAATCCTTCCAAAAACATTATTACTTGTTTGGCCGTATAAGAGACTCTGATTTCATTCAAAATATTTTTCATTTCAATTCAAAAAACGGCTTTACAGTAGAACCTCGATTATCCGAACCAATTGGGACCGAGACTAGTTCGGATAATCAAAAGTTCGGATAATCGAAACGTGGGTTATTTGGGACGGGACCATAAACAACACCTTTTTACATAAAAACAGTACATACATATCTGTATGTTCCTTTAGGGTACATACAAAAAACCCACGTTTCGATTATCCGAACTTTTTATCCGAACGATTTTATAAAAAAAATATTGAAAAAGGCATTCGACTTTTGGGTTTTTTTGGGAAGAGATCATAAACAACAACTTTTTACATAAAAACAGTACAGTACATGTCAAATTTTAATATATATGTATGCACTGTTTTTATGTACATAAATATATCAGGTGTTAATATATATATATTAAACACCTGAAAAAAGTCGAATGCCTTTTTTTATATTTTTTTATAGAATCGTCCATTTTTAATTGACGAACGGCCGTAATGCGTTTTTGAGCGGCTAAGTCTCGCAGCCGTTTGAGAAGGAGAAGTTGCGTTGGGTTGCTCATTGTTGCTCACGGCAGTGGCAGCGAGCAACAATGTATCTTTCGCGCCAACGTTCGGATAATTGAGCGTTCGGATAAACTAAGCCATCGTTCGGATAATTGAGGGTTCGGATGATCGAGCTTCGGATAATCGAGCTTCTACTGTATTGTATTTTTCAGTTGACATGTACAAAAAAGTGAAATAATTCTCTATAACATAGCCAAGCAGGTTTACTAGAAATGTTGTACACAAAATTGTTAAACCTTTAGAATAATATTTTTCCAAATATTTAATTTTAAAAAAAATCATATTACTATTTTAGCATAAAATTGATATCATTATATAACTGTACAAAGCATGTACCACACAAGTAAACTGGAAATGCTGTGCAACGACTTGGCGTACATGGTTAAGAAAAAAAGCTTGGGAAGGTACATAAATTTCCATTCCTACTGCCTGTATAAACAACTTTTACCTCTGTGTTATTTTTAATTGTAAAACCGCATCAATTGCCAGCGTTATTAGCAATGCGATCTCCTGCCTCTTGCGCCGGTGTGATTCGCACTGGATAACATTGAACATTCATAGTGTTATGGGTGTAGCGTCGGTCCACACAATTCACTTCACCGTGTCAGAGCTACGTTATGTCCACTACTGATAAATATTCGACTGTACTTGAATAAACCATCGAATATAGCGCAATAAGGCTCAGCCGTAATACCAAGATATTCCTTTTTCCACAAGCAAGACAGCGTTACCGTAATTCGACCCTTAAACTTGTTGATGCTGTGGCTTGGAGACGGATACTCTAACCATTCCACAAAAGTCTATGCGACAAAATATAATGTTGTGTAATAAATAATAATTGTATGATAGAGAAGAAAGTTTAGACTTTTATATAGCATATTGAATTATGCACACAAAATAAGATTTCACGTATCGTACGATATACTACGGATCAAATAAATTATGTATTCCGCACTTTGCGAGGTCATAAATTTGATTTCCACTTACATAACAAATTGCGGCAGTTGATGTTTTTCAACCTGGAAGTTGAGTACTTGGGAAGACGAAATCCTTTGTCTAGCTTTTATTCTCAACTATGCACGCCAAGTCGTTGCACAGCATTTCCAGTGTACTTGCGTGGTACATACTTTGACCAGTTATATAATGGTGATATCAATTTTATGTTATAATAGTAATATGATTTTTTTAATGAAAATAAAATATTTGGAAAAATATTATTCTTAATATTTAACTATTCTGTATACAACATTTCTACTAAACTTGCTTGTCTATTTAAAAAAAATTTATTTCACTCTTTTTGTACATGTCAAGTGAAAAATATAATGGGGCCATTGTTTGAATTCAAATAAAAATAATTTTGAGTTAAATCAGAGTTTTTTATACGGCCAAACAAGTAATAACGAATTCGGTAGGATTTTTTTACATGGCGTATTTTTTCACTTTTTGAAGTTTTTGAAGGAGATGTCATCTTTTGAAAGGGGAAAATTCCTTTTTTCGTTTAGCTTCAGTCCAGAGAGTAAATTTTGAACATGTCTGGAGAAAGAATACGTATATACTTTCAAAATCGTGATGTGGTGGATCAAGTATTTTAAGATATTTGAATTCGTCGGAACCTACGGAATCGCATCCGTAGCTTTAGTTACATCATAAATTGTTTCCAAACTTTTTATTACCTATTTATGAACATGAAAATTCATTTTTTTATTATATTGAACCAATCAATGGACATATATATCAACAAAATCGTCAAAACAATTTGTATTGAATTACTTAAGAATCCAAGCTTCAGATTACACCTAATCACGTTATTATCACTGACATCGAAGACAAGTGTATCCAAGTGATTGCTATTTTTTAAATTGTTTTTTATTACAAAATGTTATGCAAAATATAATAGAACCGAACAGAAGGTTAATGAAAACAGAACACGCCATTTCTGAAACCTTGTAGACTAATTACAGAATGTTTTAAATATAAAAAAAGACAGCACTCCCTATAGTTAGTAAATCGATGTGTTAGCAGGGTGATTTCCTAGCTCCAGTTAGTGAATTATAGTTCTTTAACACTCATACTCGTACGCTGGATTCATTTAGATAATAGATCTTGTTGACCCTACTTGCAGCCGCTGAACGGGATATGAACTTTCGATAGTCAACCAATTTCTAGTTCGCAACATCCAAAGATGTATATTTTTGTCTAAAGGATTGAAGGGAAATCAATATTTGTATCCTTTAAATACTTAAAGCTCTAAGATTTTTTGCGTTACGTATGTTTCATGAGGAACCTTTGTCCAAATTAATGTTTGGCCATGAAAAGGGCCGTTTGTTTGACATACTGTTTAAAGCACTTTTTGAGGTTAACGCAAGCAAGACTGAGAGCCTGCGCAAAGTTGACTTTAGCTCAAAAAGGACCGTTTATTTTTTATTGCACAAATGCTCTAACCCTCGTAAAAGGTTAGAACCGTGAAAACGATTGTGAAACTGTTTATATTCATTAACAATATGTATATATGTATATCACAAGCTTGTCAATGACGCTGAAGCTGGCAGACAGACCTTGCAGACGCGCGCCGCCCGAACCCAGTACATTTTTATCGTGACTGTCCGCGCTCGGGTCACAGCGTAGCGAGGCAGCATAGGGCCTACCGCCACCACTTAGCCGCTCGTCAATGAGTCGCATATATCCGTCTGGCGGAAATAATGTTTTTTTTTGCTTAACAACAACCGTCCCCGGGATGAATCATGAGTCGATCGTTTCGTCCATTCTTATAGATTAACCCATTAACGCCCAAGAATCGCGATTTTTTCCTTCATTTTCAAGCCAGATTTTTATTATATAAAAAAAATCATAAAAAATGAAGAGATACGTTCCCTAGTATTTTCGAGGGTGCTCTTTCAGAATCTGGGGTCAAAATCGGGTTTTGTCCATTAGGAAAAAAAAAAATATGATCATAATCAGCGACCTCGAAAACCCCCGAGTGCCACGTTTTATCCAATTCAAATGAACTTTTGCATTTGAGTCCGCCATATTGGATCCGCCATTTTTAATTTTGGAATTTTGAGAGCAGAATCACAATCAGCGACCTCGAAAACCTCCGAGTGCCATGTTTTATCCAATTCAAATGAACTTTTGCATTTGAGTCCGCCATATTGGATCGGCCATTTTGAATTTCGGAATTTTGAGAACGGAATCGTAATCAGTGACCTCAAAAACCTCCGAGTACCAATTTTCGTCCAAATCCAACTACTTTTCATTTGGGACACCGAGCGTGAAATTTATCGTGTCACTTAAGGGGTGAAAAGCGCCATTTTGGGGGTGAAAATGTTGACAACGACGAATTAAAAAATTGATTGTTCAGTCGTCACTATTGTATGCACCCATGGTTGAAAAAAACGGACTTTTCAACGGCTTCGAGGTGAAAAAAAATTTGGAAAAAAAAATGTCATCGATTTTTCCTGTTTTTTTTGTTTAAAAGCCGCCATATTTTTTTTCCTAATGGACAAAACCCGATTTTGACCCCAGATTCTGAAAGAGCACCCTCGAAAATACTAGGGAACGTATCTCTTCATTTTTATGATTTTTTTTTATATATTAAAAATCTGGCTTGAAAATGAAAGAAAAAATTGCGATTCTTGGGCCTTAATGGGCTAAGCAGGTAAATCTTCATTTTGTTCGAGTACGGAGACCCGAATGGCGGATAACTTTTTTAATTCTTAATTAACAAAAGCCGTCACCGCGATGAAACATAGGGGGATCGATTCGGCGAAGTATATAGAATAAGCACGTAAATAGAAAAAGTCGCTACTGTCATGCGGGTTGGCAGCAGACGACCCTTTTCGAGATTTTTTGTGCGAGTAAGGAGGCGCGAATCGCGAATAACAATTTTTTTATTAACATAACAAAGTCGGCCCCGGGATAAATCATATGTCAATCGATTCGTTTCATTATAAACAATATGCAGCTTAATTTAAAAAGTAGCTGCCGTCATGCAGGTTGGCAGCAGACGACCTTTTGTGAATTTAATCGTGCGGCCAGCACAACTCTTTTCGAGAATAACAATTTATTTTTGTTAATCAACAAATGCCGTCACCGGGACGAAACATAGGGCGATCAATTCGGCCAAGTATATAGAATAGGCACGTGAATATGAAAAGTCGCTACTGTCATGCGGATTGTCAGCAGACGACCCTTTTTGAGATTTTTCGTGCGAGTAAGAAGGCGCGATTCGCGAATAAATTTTTTTTAATTAACTTAACAAAGTCGGCCCCGGGATAAATCATAGGTCAATCGATTCGTCTCATTATAAACAATATGCAGCTGAATTTAAAAAGTCGCTGCTGTCATGCGCGTTGGCAGCAGACGACCTTTCGTGAATTTAATCGTGCGGCCAGCACGACTCTTTTCGCGAATAACAATTTATTTTTGGTAATTAACAAATGCCGTCACCGGGATTAAACATAGGGGGGTCGATTCGGCTAATTATATAGAACAAGCACGTAAATATAAAAAGTCCCTACTGTCATGCGGGTTGGCAGCAGACAACCCTTTTTGAGATTTTTCGTGCGAGTAAGGGAGCGCGATTCGCGAATAACAATTTTTTAATTAACTTAACAAAGTCGGCCATGGGATAAATCATAGGTCAATCGATTTGTCTCATTATAAACAATAAGCAGCTGAATTGAAAAAGTAGCTGCTGTCATGCAGGTCGGTAGAAGACGGCCTTTTATAAGTTCTATTGTAGGAGCAGCGCGTCTCGTCTGACGGATAACTTTTTTTTCTTGTTAACTAACAGGAGTCGTCACCGAGACAGGTCAGAGGTCGATCGATTCGTCTCAGCATAAAGAATTGAGCATCAAAATCGAGAAGTTACTATTGTCATGCGTACTCACAGCAGACGGCCTTCAATTAATTTTTATCCTGAAGGTAGCGAGATCCGCTTCGCGAATAACATTTTTGTTTGTTAATTAACAAAAGTCATCACCGCCACAAATCATAGGTCAATTGATTTGTTTCGGCCCAACGAATTGAGCTCATAAATCGAGACGTCGCTATTGTCGTGCGTGCTCACAGCAGACAGCCTTAAATGATTTTCATCATGCGGGTAGAGGGCGGCTTCGCGAATAACAATTTTTTGTTGCTGTTTAACAAAAATCGTCACAGAGATAGTTCGATCGATTCATCTCGGCATACCGAATGAAGCATAAAAATGTAGATGTCAGTATCGTCATTCCTATTGACAGCTGACAAAGTTGAGAAAATTATAGCACGTGTATAAAATACGTAGTAAGTTTCAATGCCAGAAACGCATCGGTTTGGAATATATAGTCCTAAAGTTTGTCCTAAAGAATTAGTTTTGTAGCAAGCGTAAAAGTTGCACCGACTGGTCAGAAAGAACGGCGCGCTGTTCGCTGACAATGTAATCCGTCTACCAGAACACTGCGTTTTTTTTCGATCAATCGTGCTATCCATCGATCGATATAGAGGCCTGAGCATTACCGTGAGGATTTAACATTAATACATCTATAGGCGAATCAAGGACCTGACGCGCGACGCTGTCAAAGCGCGAGCAAAAGGTGATTAACCGTAAACCGCACAACACACGAAACGGCATGTATTTTGGCAGATTGAAAGACTTATTTTCAAACGATCGATATTGCGGTGAAAATAAAAAACCAGCCGCCGTACCGCAGATAAGAAACTGCGTTTGCCTACCCGTTTCCTCTGCATGTAACCGGATTGAACTAAGAGAAGACTTCGTGGCTGGGTTTTTATCGATTAACGGTGAAGTACATCGATATAAGGGCGCGACTTTTAACGTAAGCGTTTAACATTAATACATTTCCGGTCGTCCGACCATAAATGTATTAATGTTCACCTACTGCACGTAGTCTTCAGAGTTTGTACTAGGCTTATAAACTGTACCCGAGCGTCAGAAACGACTGTTGCATTTAACGAAAACGGTCGAGATGGAGAAAATTTCGTCCGTTGAGTTTTTTTCACGTGCAAGTACACCGCATATCTGTCTATACCGCATAGACAGATTATAATATAGACAATGTTCGTTTTCAATGGTGGGGTTAGCGCCATGAGAGAAACAAGAGTTTCTGTCAATCGTGAAGAAGTCGTCGTACCCGCCGTATCTGTAACCTGCTGCGCGTTCTCATCGTAAAGCAACGTAACTCTCTTGTGCGAACGTTTCGTAAAAACGTAGTTTCCTTTCGTGCTTATATTGATGGAACAACCATTTTCGTATTCTATAATCAGTGTTGAGCGTGTCATATTGTTAGAAAGTATGTTTTAGTGTGCATTAGTGTGTTATTGTCGGAAGGGTCGAGTGAAAGGGTTACCTACAGCGTTGATAAGTTAGCACCATTTCCGGCTAATCAATAATTTTTCGTATCAAGACTATCATCCTTAATTTATTTCATTTCAATTATTCGGAAGAGTATGAGTTTTTAATTAAGTACACCAGTACCACTTCCTTTGAAGAGAGTGATTTTATTTTGAACAGGTTTTTTAGATAAATTCTTGTACATCAAATATAATTAAGAAAAAATATAATCCAATTACTCCAAATGCATGTTTTTTATTTCCTGCTCAAGATGAAGCACGTTCCACTAAGGACGAATACAACTAATGCCCTTATTTGAAGCGTTTTAATTAGTTCTGTATCCTATAATAAATCGTGAATATACATTTTCGAACGGGAGGAACTTTGATAAACTCGGAAAGATATTAATGCATGTGTCTAGTACAAAGCATGCATATTCGTAAGATGAAAACTCTATGTACGAAATAACGATAAACAAGGAATATGGCGCGCGATCCTTCAGCAATCGAAAAAATACTTGCGGAATTGTATCCCAACCGCGATTTTGATAGCTTTGTTAACGATCCGAAATTGACATATTGCGATATCCATCGTAGCCTATGGTCTGCAATATGTAAAAAAAAATATTACCACACCGAGATGAAAGAACTTTGAGAAAAAACATTCGCCGATGCAACGATACTTTCCGCAAACAATTCGCAGAAATAAAATTAGCTTATACAAATGGATTAATCCGAGGTGGAGCACATGCCAATTCCGATGTCGTTATAACTAATGTAAATAGTAACGAGATTGGAGAATCTGGAATTGTCGGAAGCTTGCGTAGAGAAGATAATAAACCCTTCTCTTGTGAATCCAGTGAGACCATTATCTACCCGGAAGAATTGATTACTGTTTCAGAATTAGAAGTTTCAAGAAATAGAGTCGCCGACCAATCAATTGACAATTTCGCTTGTGTCGATCTTGTGTACAAAAACGCGGACTTTAATGAAAACTATTTGGCACCAATATCTGTAGATGCTTTCGAAAAAAAAACTTACCCGACGAAGTCAATTCCCCGACAGAACGTTTACATTCAAATAAAATCGACCAACATGACAACTATCCTAAATGGACTCAGGACGAACGTGTAATTATACCAACAGATTTTTGGCAAAAATATTGGACATTCGATAAAACCCTCCGTAACGGCTGGGCAGACGCTTTCTTACAGATAATAAAGACTGTTGAGACATACAGCTGCTGCGTTTTGAAAGTTAATTATCACCGTTGTTACGCAGACGATAAAAGAAGAAAAATATATTTTTATGCATCGATACAATGTAAAAATTCTATCTGCACTGGTTTCACTTTCGAAGCCGAAGAAAAAATAAAATTCCCCTTCAAAGATGTTAATATTAAAGTATTTAGGAATAAAGCGATTAAACATGATAAAAATGACATACATCGCAGGTTTATAAGAGGTGAAGCGAGAGAAAAGTACAAGCATGAATTACAGATAAACAAACCCAGCGTTGTTAGAACGCTCAAGATACAACAAGTACCTATTCATATTTTGGAGTCCGGTAATCGCGATGATGCACCGAGTAGTGTAATTTTACAAAAAAATATCTGCTGAAATTGAAACAAATCACGATCTAGATTCGAATCCGATTGTACACATGTCGAAACTTGCACAGTTGTATCGAGAAAAGAGGAAAGGGCGGATTGTCTCAGGTTATATTCAAGACAAATTTTCGAGCATGGCTTTTACAGAAAACCAAATCTTGTATCTATTATCATTAGCAACAAGAAACGATGTATTTTGTTACTTAGATGTCACTGGTTCCATCGTCGCGAAATTGCCAGATTCCCAAAAACGTATTCTTCCTATGCGCTGGTTCTTCCGGGAAGTAAAGAATATGGTCCACTGCCTGTTGCTGAATTTTTCTCTGATACGCACACAGTACCACAAATTACATATTTCTTATTTACTTTCAATCAAGCTATAAAGCAATACACAACTCGAAAAGTTGTAATAAAAAAAACAGAGACCGATTTTAGCTTAGCGCTAATTGCATCTGTGCTAAAAGCTTTTAATGACATGACAATTTCTGTATATTTGAACTTGGCGATCAATTTTTAAACAGAAATGACAGCCAACTATCAGAAATTACAATAGTTCACATATGCTTCTCTCATACATTGAAAACGGTATTAAGAAAGTGCAAAGCATTGTGCCGGGGTAAGCGCCGCTTAAAGGTTGTGGCACGATTAATAACAAAACTGATTCACGCAGACACAATGATCGCTGCAGAGAAAATATTTAGAATGCTAGTTTTAATATTTGGCCCCACGTTGGGCGCCAATTTTGTGACGGGTATCGCGTGTTAACGTAGGCGGTGGAAAGGGGAAGGGGAAAATCACAGATGGGTCCGTTTCCGCCCAGCAAAGCCAAGAACCGTTACGTCGTTGTCTTCCAGGATGTCTTCACGAAGTTCGTGGAGGCTAAGGCGCTCGGTAGTGCTACCGGCGCCACAATAATGAAGGCATTCGAGACTCTAGTGGTCAATCGATACGGTTGCCCACAGTATTTCCTGACCGACAACGGAACGGAATTCGTGAGTACGCACGTAACGCGGTATTTGGACGAGCTTGGAATTCACCAGACAACGGTGCCGCCCTATCACGCGCAGGCGAATCCGGTTGAGCGAGTCAACCGGACTCTGAAGACAATGATAACATCGTACGTGGGAATGGATCACCGAGACTGGGACGCCCACTTGCCGGAGTTATGCTTTGCGATGAACACGGCCGTGCAGTCCTCAACCCAGATGACCCCCGCATTTTTGAATTTTGGCCGTAACCCTCGCCCAGCCAAAAGCCTCCGAGACGAAATCCCTGAACCCCCCAAATTAACCCCAGGAGACCCGGAAGGTTGGTCCAATCGGATGCAGCGGTTACCTCTGCTGCACGACTAGGTTCGGAAGAACCTAGAGGCCGCCGCGAAAAGGCAGGCCAAATACTACAATAAGAACCGAAAAGATACGAGGTATCAGGTGGGAGATGTAGTTCTGCGGAAGAACCGAGTTCTGTCGTCAGGAGCGCAGAACTTCGCCGCCAAACTGGCGCCGCGGTATAGCGGCCCCGTTCGTATCGTGGCGGTGCACTCCCCAGTAGTATATAAACTCGAGGATCCGACGAGTCGTCGCAACCCCCGAGTTCACATTAAGGACCTGAAGCCCTTCCGGGACCCGCAAGGAGTCCCAACCCCCGAAGAGGAAGCAGCCCCTGACCCAGCGATTGCCGGCCCGAGCAGGCCGCGATCACCAGCTACAGAAGCCCCAAGCCCAAAACGGCGTCGCCGTAGCGGGCTACGTTCCCAACGTTCAAAGCAGGTAGAGCTCTCCGACCCCCACCTTTTTGACCTGATCTCCCGTTTGGAACGACAAGGACAGTAGGATCAAGGACAGACTCGCGCTTAGTAATGCTTGCTTTGCTTTGAGTGCTAACTTGGGGTTTTGCGAGATGCATACCCCGATGTCCCACGCCCAAATCCCATTCCGATGTCCTTACCCCGATGCCCCAAATCCCCCCTTCCCCTACCGACGTCCCACACCTAAATCCTACCCTGATGCCCCAAATCCCCCCTTCCCCTATCGATGTCCCTCACTAGAAATCCTATCCTGAAGCCCCAAATCCTACCCCCACCTATTGTTGCCCCAAACACGATATCCTACATCCCACGGCCTGGCCCTGGAACAGCTTCATGAACGGCCAAGGAAGCCGCGACGAGGAAGAATCCAGCGACCAGCGAGTCAACGTAGTCATCTAGAGATTAGATACGGTGAAAGGCCAAGGAAGCCTCGCCGGAGGTCCCAGCGAGCATCGAGATACTCATCCGATGGTGAAGCTACAGAACGACTGACGACAGTACCTGAGTATGCGACGAACGACTACCAGTAGGGCAAAGTCATCGCAAAGATTAGCGAAACTAAGGTAACCAGTCTGTGACGTAATTATAAGGAACCTATCACTTCGGTATTACGGGTAATTCCAGCCAACGGATATCATGAGTAAATGCCGCCAGTCTGGTACTCAAGTAAACCTTTCCTTAAAATACCCCTTCCAACCTCCTCCCCTGAAGTAACGAAGGTAAAACTGAATAACCGCTCTTGCAGGAAAAGAGGGGAGTACTCCAGTTTAAGCAGGGGGGAGTTGTGACGTTGCGTCACAAAGGAGATAGTAGAAAAGCCCGCGTGACCACGCTCGGGCTTCGTCTCCGCCACGCACCTTCTTCGGAAAAATGCAATTGTTAATATTAAGGTAGTATAAGGTGTTTTTATTATATAGCAGCCGCGACACTATCCCTCCCGTCCTTCCCGCACCCCTTATCAAGATCGCGGCACGACCACGCGGACTGTCGACTGGGGCCATGTCGGCCCGGCCGTCGACTCCAGAAAACCAGCAGCGCCATCTCCCAACGACGAGGACGGTGGACTGGCCGCCCGAAGGCACCCCGCTGCCATCTCCCGAGTCTCCGGCCTACCGCGCGCGTCAAGAGAGACTGCAGCTCTCGCGCGGTAAGGCTGGCGAGCGCCGTACCGATCGGGGCGCTCCGCGACTCGGGAGAGGAAGGATCCATCCGGGCGATCGACCAAAAGGGCGAGCCACGTGGATCGCAGTCGAAAATCCAAAGGAGGTCCGTCGTCTAGGACGGGATTGGGCGAGAGGAGGAAGCCGGCCGGCGTGGACCGGCACCGAGTCGTCGAGCGTGGTCGAGCACGGAGCATAAGCGATAGCGACAAGAAAATCGAGAAAACCGAGCGAATAAAGCCGAGGAAAGGAGAAGGATATTGATTCGAGGGAGAGAGACTTCCCAGCGAACTGTAAGTTCTTTCCGTCATTTCTTTCTCTCGCAAGAGCGGCATCGAAAGCCGCTAGAAAGTAGCTCGGGAAATTGTGTCGCACGGGCGACTGTCGAATTCGTTTTCCTCACCCCTCCCCCGTCATCCCTGATCGTCGTCCCAAATCCGTGCGCGTCGTAATAAAGGCCGTGTAAACTAGAGTAAGACTTATAAAATCAGTGCGTGCGATTAGATTTATTAGTAGCTAAATAAAATGTAAAAAGGTGCTCGTGGCGGATCCCCGTTGTCCCTCGTGGAAATTCCCCTCGCGCGCGCGTAGCCGCGGCCGCCTCGTGTGACACGGCCGTCGGCCGACTCGGGCAAAATTGTTCGCGGGAATACATCGCGGCGCGATAAAATCGCGCGTTTAGCTTTTTTAGAGATTTTCGGCTTTGTGCCGTGTTAAATCCCAAAATCATGCTTATTGAATCTCCAAACAACCGATTTACCAGAAGTGGAAATAATTGTAGATTTCGGATCCGATAAAGTCGAAAACACAGATGACCTTGTAGGTGACCTTGCTGACATTGAAGTAAAAAATGATATTGAGTATTACGATATAGATTCTAGTGGGCGCAAAGGATCACCTTTTTTCAAACTTTTCGAGTCGTTATACACCTCAACAATATCAGAAATTTCAGAATGCACACAGCTATACTGTATACTGAATACTAGCAACACACCTAGAAAAAAAAATAATTTTAACTGAAAACTATTATCATTCCGGCGAATTTGTGAATTACATGTTAACGTATATACTTCCATACTTTCCCCTCTGGTCGGCGATTGTTTTATCAAAACTAAATCTACTGCGGGATAGTAATGCAACAGTGGAAAATTATTTCAAAATCGTATAAACGAACGTTTGTCGGAATACGCTCAATATTCCCGCCCCGCGATTCTTTCGAAAAACGGAAAAGATGATCGATGGTTGGTTGCTTGAACGAAAATACACACTAATAACTAGTAAACAATTAGAAAAACGAAAAAAATATGTATTCGCGAAGCATCCAACGACGATGAGAATTTAGCCTTTGAAGTTTGGAAACCCGAAACAGTAAAAAGAAAAAACCAAAATATATATATTCCATCAAACAAACATCGAACGGTCACAAATCGTTCTCAAAATTCAAATCAGACCACCAAAAAAAACTTCCTTGCATCAGTTTTCAAACTGATCAAGTCAAACAGCCTCAGATCAGCAAACAGATCAAGTCAAAACAGCCTCTTCATATGAATCCTCACAACCTTTGCAAACGGACTCGTTGGACGCCAAAAGGTCGACTATTACGAAGACGCAACGAACCCAATCCCCAGACAGTAACAAAACCAACGATACAACGGATTATTTATCGTTTGATGGTGACGCTAATAGTAGATTTTTTGACGAAAAAATATCGTTTCCTCCCATCTTCCCACATTACGAAAGAGATTTTGCTGGAATAAAAACAGATCCTACATTATTTAGCGAATAAAATTCAGACAATTGGTTAGACGGAGAACTCATCAATAGTTTTTTCATAGTCCTCCAAAAAATAGCTGCAACAAACCGGTTGAAACTTTTATCATTTGATACGTATTTTCTACAAAAGTTATTGGTGGAGAAAAAGTCGATTGGCTTTATTAATTGGGTGAAAAGGGTTCAACCGTCACAATATGACATATGGCTTCTGCCCGTCTTTCATGCGGAGAGAAGTCACTGGACGCTTCTCGTGATTATCTTTCCTTTGCGGTGCATGGTATATTTTGATTCCTGCCACAATAAGCCTCTCGAAAAGTTGATAAATAGAATATGTAGCTTCATAGCAAGCTTCCGGGGTGCTAGATTCTTGAAAATGACCCAATGGAATACGTGGACATTATCCGCACCTATCGATATCCCCGAACAACGGGACGACAGGGGAAATATTACCAGGAATTGCGGAGTCGACGTATGCATGTGGGCATACGCAATGGTCAGTAATTCACGCGTGTGTTTTACGGAAAACGATATGGCGATAGCTCGAAAAGGATTAGCTCGGTTCCTTATTGAATATCCAATTACAAAGAAAAAACGCTTGAAAGAATTAACACATTTGATGCCTTGTTAAATTCCTGTGATACAATACCGGATATTAAAAACATATTCAAACTAATTCCATTAACAAGAGATCCACCCCTATCATTCGAATCAACAGCCGACTTTATAGCATCAACAAAAGTTCTGATAGAGGCAACAAAGAGTCAATAGGTTTAGGTGATTTTATACAATGTGAAAAATGGGGTATCTGGTTTTTCAGTTAGACACACAGCTGACATCGTATTAATGTAGAAATGTAAATAAGTGGATATCTTTAAAGCATGTGTTAAAGATGTAAAGTGTAAATATGTACAGAAATGTACAAATGTAAATACGTGGAAAAATGTACAAATGTAAATATGTGGAAAAATGTATAAATGTAAATATGTGGAAAAATGTACTAATGTAAATATGGAGATATCCGGATAGGGATAAAAGAGATGATGAAGTTTAAGTAATCGGACTTAGAAAATAAGACTAATAGGAAGAAAATCATGACTTATTGAATCGGATATGTAGAAATTGTGACTGCTAAAATTTGTAAGACTGAAGCTTTAAAGTAACATGATTATTTAGGGCTTGTGTGGATTGGTGACAAAATAATTGTGTACATTGTAAGCTTAAGAAAGCTTACAATCTACAACGTAACGACGTGGCGGCTTGCCGTCAGAGATGGCAACAAGATATTTTCAACAGATTCTGCTCGCGGATCGGAACTTATCCCCAGCTACATGGATAATTGAATTGACGTTGTTCGAGTGCATGACAAATGTACGCGCATAACAATACATACTTATCACTTTTGATAATTATTCTGTACCGCAAAAATCATCGACCGACCAACGATTCGATCATGTAACGTATTTAAAAAGAAAATCGAATTAACAAAATTCAAACGCGGGCGCAGCCTGTCGGCAGTAAAATATATGAATGGTCGAGTTTACTGTCAACGCACATTACGGGAAGAATGTCGCAATTTACACAGCTCAATCTGAGTACACTCATGGCAATAGCGACTTGTCGATTTTGATGCCTAGTTCGTAATACTGAGATGAATCGATCCATCTATGATTTCTCCTGGTGACGGCTTTTGTTAGTTAACAAAAAAAAGTTATTCGCGAAGCGGATCTCTACCCGCATGATAAAAATCATGTAAGTCTTTGTGCTGTGAGCACGCATGACAATAACGACTTGGCGATTTTTATGCCTAGGGCGTTAGGCCCAGACGAATCGATTCATCTATGATTTCTCCCGGTGACGGCTTTTGTTAGTTAACAAAAAAAATAGTCACCGCGGAGCGGACCTCTACCCGCATGGTAAAAATAATGTGTCTATGTGCTGTTAGCACGCACGACAATAGCGACTTGGCGATTTTTATGCCTAGTTCGTTATGCCCAAACTAATCGATCTATCTCTGATTTCTCCCGGTGACGGCTTTTGTTAATTAAAAAAAATTGTTATTCGCCATGCGAACCTCGCTCCCCTCACGATGAAATTCATTAAGGGACAACACCACTGTGACCCCTTGTTTTTTTGCCATTTTTCAAGAATTTTTTTGTGGGAAAAAAAGAGATATTCGATTTTTTTTTGTTTCTTCGTTGTTTATCGAAGATATATAAAAAAAAAATTTCAAATTTTTCACGCCCCATGGTGACGCTGGGGAAGCTCCCGCGTCAGGTACTGTTGCCTCTGCAGTGGTTCGCGGCACGCAGCAGAACTCTCTTCAAAGTCGATCTGAAAAAAAAAATACCGAGTGTTTTCGTTAATAATATGATATTTGGAAGAGAAGTACATAGGGATTTGAAAAAATATTGATTTTTAAAAAATAGGCACGCTTTTGAAATTAAAGGACGATTTTCGAGCAAAATTTCTCGTCGAAAATAGGCTATAACTTTTTTTTATTATTGAGATATCGAAAAAATCCTATGTACTTCTTTAGATAATCTAGTTTTATTGATGCAGTCCAAATTTGAAGTCGATCGGATAAAAATTGCTCGAGTTCTACTGCGTGCCGCACTCAAAAAAGTGGTTTTGAGAAAAACGCGTTCAAAGTTTTAGGTTTGTTAATTTATGCGATAAATTGGAGAAAAAAATGTTTTACCTTTAATCAGCGATGCCGGCACCATATAGATGGCGTTAAAGAAGCAAATATCTCCGAAAATAATTATTTTTTCGACCTGGGTCCAACGGCATCTTAATTTTAAATGTATTCTAGATTTTTCTAGATGGTTTTCAAAAAATTGATTTTTTGCAGCCGTCACAGTGGTGTTGTCCCTTGAAGGCTGTCTGCTATGAGCATGCATGACAATAGCGACTTTTCGCTTTTTATGCTTAATTCGCTATACCGAGACGAATCGATCGACCTATGACTTGTCCCGGGGACGGCTTTTATTAGTTAACCAGAAAAAAATAGTTATCTGTCAACCGGGCCGCGCCGCTTCTACGATAGAACTTATAAACGGCCGTCTGCTACCAGCCTGTATGACAGTAGATACTTTTTCGATCTAGCTGTTTATTATTTATAATAAGACAAATCGATTGACCTATATTTTATCCCGGCGATGATTTTTTTAAAGTAATTAAAAAATTGTTATTCGCGAATCGCCAAAAAATCTCAAAAAGGGTCGTCTGCTGCCAACCCGCATGACAGTAGCGACTTTTCATATTTACGTGCTTATTCTATATACTTCGCCGAATCGATCCCCCTATGTTTCATCCCGGTGATGGCTTTTGGTAATTAAGAATAAAAAAAAGTTATTCGCCATTCAGGTCTCCGTACTCGAACAAAATTTTTGCTCAAAGGCGTCTGTCGTCAACACGCATGACAATTGCGACATGATGATTTACATGGTTAATCTATATGAATGGACGAAACGATCGAATCATGATTCATCTCGTTGACGGTTGTTGTTAAGCAAAAAAAACATTATTTCCGCCAGACGGATATATGCGGCTCATTCACGAGTGGCTAAATGGTGGGGAGGGAGGGAGGGAGGGAGAGAGGGAGAGAGAGAGAGAGAGAGAGAGAGAGAGAGAGAGAGAGAGAGAGAGAGAGAGAGAGAGAGAGAGAGAGAGAGAATGAATGAATGAATGAATGAATGAGAAGTTTATTGCCCAGTGTGGAACAAAAATGAGAGAGAAAAGAGAGAGAGAGAGAGAGAGAGAGGGAGAGAGAGAGAGAGATGGAGAGAGAGCGAGCGAGTGAGGGGGGCCAAAGGGGAAGTCAATGCTCGAGCAATTATCTCAATTATTACTTCTCTGCTTACGACAGAACAAATCATGCAAACGCTACGAACTGTCTCGTACGTCTACGGGGCACGCATTGTGCCTTGGATGTAGAACGGTGAAGTTGGTGCTACATGCTTCTTCCCACCAATGTTTGAGAAAAAGTGGTGATATCCTGAGAGTGAGAACGGGCAGAGCGGGCGAAAACGGGAGAACTTGCCGCCCCTTCATTCTCTTTATCGTTGGTAGGCAGGATACAGGTCGAGGACGGAAGTGCCCGCGCCAAGAGGGCGTGGGAAACGAGAGAGTCGAAACGAAAGAGTGACGGAGGGAAGCGAGAGGGTCGAAAGGATGATGAGATGAAAAATAGGCTCGGCACACTCTCATTCGATTTTTCTATTCCGTACGTTGAACAAACTGTGCCTTCGTTCCACCAGACCTATGTTTGCTGCTGCAATATATTCAACGCCATTTTTTTCCATTTCCACGAAGAAAATTGTGCGCTCTTGTTCCCATCTCCGTCTCCTCATTGCGGGGTGCTTGAATGGCAAATATTTGACCAACTTGCTTGATGGTCGCTGACACAGGGAGATTTTGGAAATGAGTTACTAGTAGAGAGGCTACAGCACGGATATCGTATGCGGTATTAGTCTCTGTGCTGGCCAGTTTATTTCGACTTCCAGCGGTAAGTGCACTAGCCTCGGTTGGTAAAAATGGACCTGCGACATCCTGGTCCATTTTCATTGTTCTTGGATACATGAAGAGTCATATTTACTCCATAAGCCGCACCCGATGCGACCTTGGCAATCGAAAAGCCAAGTGACTTGCTTTCCTTTCTCCAAAATAAATCGAGGTCCTACCCGCCAAACCTAACGCGGCAACCAGGAAAATAAGTGGGGAACGCTTTCCCAAATGGATGAACGTCCTAGATCCAATCACCAAAGGATCCGTCATAATAGGCAAACTTGCCAATCAATCCCTGTCCATTTTCATTTATCGATCCCCAAAGACAATATGAAGCGGAAACTATCTACACTGACAACATTCAATTTCTCAACGACTAATCGTTCTCAAGTTACCAGCGCTCTATACGTGTACGCAGCAGGGCTCCAGCAGGTCCAGGAGCCAGTTCGTTGAACCATTGTCCGCGTTTCGGACATAACTTTTTCCCGGACTTCGGTCTCGCCTAATCCGGACCTGTCTAGCCTCGGTCTCCAGTCAATGCAATCCTGCATCAAGGTCAATGCATCAATGGGCGCGATTTTCGATCGGTTCCCCAGGGAACTCTTTAAACGTCGATAGAGCCTGCGCTGGAGAATCAGGTTATCCCTTTCTCACGTGTCTCTCTGCCAATCGGTTCGACTCGCTCCGACCTGTCTGTATCTCTCGATCAAGCTTTTCTCTCGTTCACATACCTGGCCCTCGACACCCTTGTGCACCCTTTCTGATTAACGTTTCGGAGGTTCGTTCTGCCAGTGGCCCTACCAGCTACACTACTCTACTAGCACGCGCTCTCACTCATTAGGGTGTAGACGAACGTGACATGCCTTCAAAGGGACAGGAGCCCATGGTTTTCCACCGGTCACGATCGTAACCAGCCGGAATGTGTATGCGCTATACATCATATATGTGGGCGCCGAATACTAGAGCAAGGGAGCAAACGGGAGGGCAAAAGACGGTTGGAATTGATAGAGAAATCCAAATTATTGATTGAATTTTAACGAATAGACTGGGTGTAACTGGGTCGGGAGTGAAGTTAGTCCAGACTGGCCTGTTGTAACTGAGGTGATGATCATCGTGACATCCAGCTAATATGGCAATCAATTGGCTGTGCCGTTTGCCGCTGGATGGCACCATGAGCCGGACTCGCTCACAAATTTGCCAGGCTGAGATGCTACTGTCGCTTGAAAATTAGAATTTCGTGAATATTCTTTTCTTCGTTGGCGGAGGTCCCTTCCTAATAAAATCTGTATTTTTTATATATAATTTTCGTAAATTATGAAGATCTAGGTAAGAGCTCGAGTAATTCACGAGCGACATAAGTTCAATTAATTTTATCCATCAGCAATGGTAAGCGGTGGCTCTCCAACTCGAACGTAGTACCCTATCTTAAGGAGTAAGGCCACTGTAAATTTTTTGAAAAATCGATTTTTTTTTATTGGCTTAAAAAACAGTTTAAACCCTCTAGTTTAAAAATAGTTTAAATCCTTTTAACTTCTTTTTTTAATTTTTTCCAATAAAAAACTATTCGCAAAACTGTAAACGCGTTTTTCTCGAAACATGGTTTTTCAAAATGGCACGCAGCATAACTCGAACAATTTTCATTTTTTTTTACTTGAAATTTTAACCAGATGTGAACATTTACATTATCTTGAGAATGTCGATCGGAATTTTCAAGAACTTTATTTATTGATTTTTTATTAACAAAAAACTTGCCGTTTTTTTTGTCAAAAATCAATTTTTTTTTCAAACGCACGCCAAATCCACAAAAATTGATACTTTTTAAAATCCGATCGACATTCTCTAGCTATAGCCCTCTAGATTAATGGTTTTTTTTTGTTTGTTCTAGATTCAAAAGTGCACCAGTGGTGCTGCGTGCCGCGGAGCCCTGGAAGCAAAACATGTCCCGGGAAGATAGCTGTGGAACCGCCATTTTGTTTTTTTTTTACTGTAAAAAAATTTTATAATAAAGTTTAATGTATGCCCGATAACACCATTAAAAGTTTTTTTTCAAATACCTTCAATTTCGGGAGCAAAAAATTAGTGAAAAAACCTTTTTTTTGGGCCGTTACAGTGGCCTTACTCCTTAATGGCATTTAACGACGATGGACAAGTACTTGTAAATCTTTGCCCGATTCACATGTCTTACCTATGGAATTCGTATTTAGCAATAAATGGCATTAGCAATAAAATGGATCTTAGCTGCCCTTTACCAATTGTTTGGGTATGTTTGGATAAGGGGCAATAATCTTCGGCCTTTTTTTTATTATCTCAGATGGGTCGAGTGCTCAGGTCAGATGTTAGGGGGAAGTGGGGTGGTTTCGTGCAAGGGGCAAAGACGTATAGTAGCCATATCGAGACTATCCAAAACATTAACGCATTCATCTGTGTGCGCTTGCCAACACTCACACGTACACTCAGATCGCGGAGTGCGTTTGTCGGTGTCGTTGCGACAAGGCACGTATTTTGGCAATGCGAAATAAAATGTTTCACGTTACTTCAAATTCGGCTGTCTATTGTAACTTTCGCTATAATATGCAAATAAGCCATTGTAGTTGCTGAATTATTATTTGTTTCATCAGTTATGGCGAGTCGGTTATATTTTTTTTCAAAAACAAAAAGGTTGTTCCGTCGCGTTGGGGCACATTCGTACATATAGGTATGGGGAAAATCTTTACTGTACGAATGTACCACATGTATGTATTTTTTTTAAATAATCGTTTATTTTCCCAAACATATTATTTCAGAACTATAATGCAAAACGACAGTGAAAAGTGGACCACAATCGGACAGATACATAAAGCGGCGATGACACCTGCAATAAAGAAAAACCTGGATTAAACGTCGATTAGAAAATTCCCAAAAAAAATACGGCATCAATCTGCACTCATCCACTCCAAACATCCATTCTTGTAACTTGCATTACAAAGCTTCTGCCAAGCACGATACAAACCCAATAACAAAGATGAAAGAACAGTTTTTGTATCAGATAGACTTTAATTTTACCAAAACCCATATCTGCTGCTTCAGTAAGGACCGCAAACATTTTTGACTTCAGAAAAGATCTTTCCGCTTAGAATATGCAGTAGTTTAACATTAAATGCAGAGTTCTCTTTTTAAGGATGACTTCACCATAGAAGAACAGAACGAAGAAGTTCTAATTGATAGAAGAATTAAAAGAAACTATACATTTTAATATGTATTAATTAAGTATTTTTTTCATTTCAAGGTTTATTTTTGAGTTAATTTGCTGACAGAAAAACTAAATGAAAATGTAATGTTTAACACATAGGGAGCGCATTCGTACGTTTCCCATCTTTTGTAAAATCACCTATTACTTGAATATGTTACATCGTATAACATTTATGTGCACTACTTTTCGAGCTAAAGCACAGTAATCAGTTTTAAGAAGCAGTTACTTTCTCTGAATTATGAAGTAAAAACTGTACGAATCCACCCCACCTTTCCCTATATTCGGATCGACTTCTTTGTAAATAAGACCCCAAAAGAAAAATTTGCAACAATACCAACATTTGCAGATGTTCCGGACGAACATATAATTCCAACAGAAGAACAAGCTTATTTAGCGTCACTTACTTTATTGAGACGTTGGTTACACCCGTGTAGAAATTTGAGTCGGGAAAAAGTCCTGCCCCTGATCTGTCCTCCCTATATTAAATAATATCAGGCCATGGTCAGGCCCTCCAGCGTGGATCCGGTTCGCCATGTAACAGGTCATAGCCCTCGCCCTGATCGGCCATTCCCTTTTTCAGGAACTGATTAAGAACTGGACAGGGAAACAATCAAATACTAGAAGGGCTTTTGGCGATCTACCCGAGTAAAATAGACAGCATTTGGTGGTATTCTAATTCTTATTATCCCCTTGCACTTGAGAGTCAACTCTTGCTCACCACTCACTATCCGAGCGAAAAAGGCCTCGAGTGCAAAGGAAGAAGAACAAGAATCGCAAAATCATAAGCGTTAGTGCACGCTGTAAGCAGAGCATTTCTCTACGTGGTCCACTGCACAGGACGAACTTTTATCCTCGCACGATAGTACCTTGCTTACACAAAGCGCTTCGCTTGTAGCCACTTGACGGATTGTTCGCGAAATACATTCAGGTAATGTCTTCCCGGCTAGAACATTGATATTTCCCAATATGGCGACAAGGCGTTCAACAACCACGAATAACCTGCTTTACTTTTTTGCCTCACTAACTAACTTGGCTATTAATTATGCTCAAGGCATTAGTAATTGTATTACCAGTATTTATGATGAGCATTCTCATCCTTGTAGATTATCATTGATGAAACGAATGCTTCTAATGATGAATAGAATTACAACAGATGTATTAGTTTCACCCTAATCAATTATGAATATCACTGATGAGGTGAAAATCAATGTAGCTTCACACAGTTCTTAAATACAGGCTCCACTTTTTAAGACATATCGATGTTCTGGCCGGGTAGACATGACGTGAATATACTTACTCGCAATCTATTCCGGTCAGAAGATTGTAATTTCCAAACATAGAGGGCAACCCGTAAAAAATGATTTCGGTATCTTCCCGGTTAGTTCCATGGGAGGGCGCGGTCAGGCAATTCAAACTAGTCAGGGCTCGACACAAAGTCGGGAATGCCCGGTCACATTTCTGCACGGGCAATTCCGACGGTCAAACTACTCCCTTGAATGGGTACTCCCGTCAACATTCCGAATCTGCGGTTGAACAAATCACAATTGTTCTCTAAAGATGAATTACAAACAATATATCACGTGAGATACAATAAGGCGAGACAGAAACGCGTGAGCTGAAGATCCGTTTTCTGTCGTTGCGAACGGCGAATTACTTTGCGTTATAAAGGGTCCTTGGATAGCTCTTCGCAGGGCCTAGATAGCCGCTAGAACGCGCACGTGCGACGAATTCTATCGTCAACGTCGGAGAGAGACTACCGTGACATTTTCCTGTCACAATACTAAATACATGAAGGAAAGAATCGCCCAATAACCGTTTTTTTATCTATACTTACCTAATGAACCAAAAAAGAATAATACTTCGATGAAACACGCCTACCGTTTCTCATTCGAGATATTCCTTCCTACTTTTACCCCGCGCTCTCTCTCTCTCTCTCTCTCTCTCTCTCTCTCTCTCTCTCTCTCACCCCCACACACACTCCTCCTGTCTCCCCACTACATAAAGCATGAGAAAGCAGTAAGAGAAAAAGGAAGAATACTCGAGGCGAAAGCATTTGTTCCCGAAGGATCAACCATCGCGGGAAGACACCTTTTACCAAACTGCAGATATACATGATCACCGATCGCCCGGTTCACTAAAATATAACACGTTCCTTTCCAGTTCACTCTCTGGCCATTCCCAAGGTACCTCAATCACGATGCTTTTTGGCAAATTTTCCCACTTCTGAATTTCCCTCGCTAGCTTCCCTTTTAGCACCAAATTTCGCGGATCCTCGTACTTCGTCATCGACAGACTTCTCAATCTGGACATCCACATACCTATGACGTACGTTCGAGAGATTTTTTGAGAGGGATTCTCAATTTTTTTAAATTCGCTTTAGAGATTTTCAATTATTCGACATTCTTTTTAGAGCAATTCTTAATTTTCAAGATTTTTTTTCAGAAAGGTTATTGATTTTGGATTTTTAGAGAGATTGGGTTTTTTAAGAAGATTTCCGAATCTGGACATTAACAAACCACCTATGGCGTACGTTTGAGAGATTCTTTTGGACAGGGAGTCTCATAAAAAAACATTCTAGAGAGATTTTCAATTTCTTGAGGCCCTTTTTTAGAGATTCTCAATGTTGAAAAAAACTTTTTAGGGGTTGTTATTTTTTAAAGATTTATCTTAGAGATTCCCAATTTTTTAAGTTTTTTCTTTAGAGATTCTTTGTCAGAGAGCTTGTAAATTCTGAAGTTTTAAGGAGATTGAAATGATCTATAGAGATTCCTCAATCTGGGTATCAACATACCACCACAAAGTTTTTTCCGTGTTTTCACACTTTAGCCACGCTATTGCAGTTCAGTTTCGCAAAAGCTGAAGTTTCTTCATTTATGCTTTCTTAAGGTGTCATTTATTCCAGAATTGAGGAAGAACAAACGGAGTGGTATCAAAAGGCAGCTGGGAAGATTTCAGAGCGATAGGGCGGCCCGGGAGAAATTTCGTGGGTGCAAAAAGTACCCGACGAGGTTGGAAAGGTAGCGACGAATCTCGTCGGCCCCACGCATCCCCGTTTTACGTAGTTACTGCGTTACGCGCGATTATCCAACAGTAGCCTAATCCCATTTTCGGAGCATTATTTACTAATGGTCAACCGGAGTAGGGTGCCTCCTGAGTGAGAGGAAAATGAGTTGAAATGAGAACATGTATGTAGCAAGAGCGACTCTGCTGGAGGATGATACTATATAGCATGTAATTTCTTTGTAAGAGCCATGAATTAACAATTTTCGCATGTTATTTTCTTTTGTCATTATGTTATATTATTTTATATTCCGTATTCTTGTGTTGACTAGATTAGTATTAAGGTCATGATTATAATCATGTTTACGATTACCATTATTATTACGATTTTCGGCCATTGCATGCTGCGTCTCTTGCACGTCTATGCTGCGTCTATGCACACGTCATTAGTAGAGGAGCTATGCCGGTTCTGCTTCACTTCGGGGGGAGGGGGTCAATGGTTGGGGGGTCCAGACGGCGGGGTGTTTGGGGCGTCCAGACGGCGGAGTGTCCAGGGGGGGTCCATGGGGGGGCGGGGTCCCGGGGGTGGTGTCCAGGGGGGGTCCATGAAGACGGTGTCCGTGGGGGGGGGGGTCCAGAGGGCGGGGTGTCCGGGGGGGGCAGCGCGTGGAAGCCAAGTGCGGGGGTACGATGGAGGGGGGTCGCCGGGCGCGTGTGACGTTACAGAGGGGCCTCTCTGGGGGGGGGGGGGGGGGGGCATGTGGTCCGTGGAGTGACTGGCGGGGAAGCCGCCGTCGATAAGTGTTGTGTGTGTGTGTGTGTGTGTGTGTGTGTGTGCGCGTGCGTGCGTGCGTGCATGCGTGCGGGCGTACGTGCGTGCGTGCGTGCGTGCGTGCGTGCGTGCGTGCGTGTGCGTGCGTGCGTGCGTGCGTGCGTGTGTGTGTGTGTGTGTGTGTGTGTGTGTGTGTGTGTGTGTGCGTGCGTGCGTGCGTGCGTGCGTGCGTGCGTGCGTGCGTGCGTGTGTGTGTGTGTGTGTGTGTGTGTGTGTGTGTGGGCGGCCTTTTAAAGTCCAATATTTATGACCTAAACCTGGTTCCATTCCGAAAGACAATGTCAATTGCATTCGCCTCGTCTCCAAGCTCGCCGACAGACAGGTCCTGACAGGTTCCTTGGAAAAGCGTTTACGGATCAAAGGCTGTGACCACGGATGGACCACTTGAGCGCAGCTCTTGAAAAGTCGAGGTCTCCATTCCGAAATATAACGTCAAGATGTTCGCATGTACGCGTGTGTACGCAGTGCATCCGGTCAAGCATCACCTGGACTTGACCAAAAACGAGCTCGAACAGGTTCCAAAGGTCTTGCTCCTAAAATATTGGAGTAAATATGTTGGCTCATTGTGGAATCGTTTGCTAGAACATCATCGGAATGACAGAGCATTATAATACGCCACAGATGAAAGATCACATCGATGGCCCCCCGCCTCAACGTCGGAATTGTAAAAAATGCTGTGAAAATTCTCCACCTATTGGGTCCTTTGAACGTGTTTGAACTTGTTTTTCGCGAGCGTGAAAACATGTCTGGGGAAAATTCTCCACGGTTCTTCGAACGTGTTCGAACCTGTTTTTTACGATTGAAAGAGAAGGGAGAGGCTTGAAAAGTTGAGTGGGAGGCTTACGAGGAAGATTATATTTTTATGGACTAAGCTTAGACTGCACTATTCCACTGCACCATCAACATCTAAAAGAACTTTGAAAGTGCGCGGAAAATGAATCTCTCGAGTATCAACAAAGTCGGCCGGATGGCGGAATTCCCCCCAACGAAGAAGCTGTCAGAACTCCCCGTTAAGTCGGAACGACTAATCTCCGACATAAAGGCCGCACAAACCAAATTTGGGAAACGCTACATCGCAGACATCGCGGATGAGTTGTGTGTGTTCTTACCGGCGCGACTTGTCAAGGCCTTCGACCAAGATCCGACAATGTTCGAGAGTATGCTGCAAGTGGCACGCAATGGTCAGCTCTGCATGCAGTGTATTGGTGGAAAATACAACAGTGTCGAGTTCCGTCGTCTCTAAACATGGTGGACGAGAAGAAAAAAATCGTTGGAACACCATCGGCGTACGGCTGTCCGCATCATCGAGAGTATGCTGCAACTGGTCAACTCAGTGGTTGGGAACTACAACAGCGTTCCCTCGTCTCCAAGCGTGGAGACAAAATTGGGCACCACCGTTCAAGGGTTTTCTTTTCAAAGTGCTGACTATGTAAAAATGTATATGTTTAATCGAATTGTAAATGATGAATGTTTTCGTCGTAAAATAAAGAATACAAATGACATTTTCATCGAAATGTGTTTTATTCATTAAAAAATAATCCCTCGCTCGCGCTTCGTATACACTCAACCAGCTTTTCACCGATTTCATATTGTCATGGGCGCAGCTCGTGTTGAAGTAATGATGAGGGAATTTGGAATTTGTGATTTTCGGCAGCTTCTGCAGCGATGGACAGTCCAGAGTCTCCAAGTCGATGACGTTTGTCGCGGGATCCGTGAATCTTGATAGCCATGCGCATTTTTCGAATCCCTTCGCATAGATGGTAGGGGCTCCTTGCAAGATTTCTCAAATTGTCTTTCTAGCTGCCTCGTATGGTATATCGCTGTGATCCCATCGTATTCCATGGAAATTGCGTTCCAGCCACTTGTTTGTCATTTTGTACTTGGCCGGTAAAGAGTCTCATGCAAATGGTGCGTCGAAGGCGAGCGTCAGCATCCTTGTAGTGGAGTCTGATGATGGACATCTTCTTCAGGACAAATTCGTTGACGGGTCTCTTGAAGCCCTATACATCGACGATAAGGTCCATCTTGACTAAAGTGGACACGAATCATCGGCGTGATTTTATACCAATTTTTAACGATACGACCTTTTAAAAATACGATCATGGAGGATCATGCAAAGCGCCAACGATTATCAACTAAACATCAATAGTCACTGATAGTCCAAGTATCGCATCTGGAAGGATTGAAGTATTCCATGTACAGGCATTTTATATGCATAGGTGCAGGACACAGCGGTGATGGGTTAATGTGGCGGGAAATCGACTTGAACGCGTGATGGTCTATACTTTGACCCCTGCTCGATGAATTTCGACAACGTGGAAGTGGTTGAGCTTTACGAACAGTACATAATCCTACAATAAATGTAAATAAGTATGAATCAATACGCGTTGGATATCATTGCCACGGGAGATAATGATTATGAGGGCTGTGATTGATGTGCAATCAAGAGATAATATACGTTTCGCATGGGTGACAGTCACAGCTTTGTGCCCAGATGAACGAAAAAGTGACCACGGATATTCTTACATGTATTATTCAACGGTATTGAATCTATTGAATATTAGATGCTCAGTGACTATAGGTCAAATTTTTTTAAAACTTGTGCTTCAAAACCATTTATACATCAATATGTATACCACCAAAGAAGACATTGCTCCGATACGCATGGCTCAACATAAGAAGAAGAAAAGCATATCAATTTGCTACAAGATACCGAGGATAACAATGTATGACATTTCGCATAGATCAAGAACCTGTCAAGCCTCCTGAGCGCAGGACTAAACAGAGACAGCCATTAAAAAGATATACATGCCATCGGTGAGTGAAGCTAACATAATTACTATATCGTTATATGTGCTAGACAAATCAAACAACAATCTATTATTTCGCATGTGTCGGCATTACTTTATGTTAAAGGATAAACTGCAATCACATGAGATCGATTGTGGAGCACTAAAGCACTGCCCCACCCGACTAACAAATAATACCAATAAGTTGCTCCAAATCATCAACCCCAGTCGGAAAGCACGACATCCATTCATTGAAAATGCCTATGTGGAGTGTTTTTGACTAATGATAGAGAGAAGATGAGAGTGTGCAAAGACTGATGGGATGAACGTAGCAGAGGATATGCATTAATATTATAAAGTATTTAGTGTTGATAACCACATGTGCTTTTCATATGACGAATCGCTATCATAGTATCAATCACATCACAGCGCTGATTCCATATCACGGTTTGTGGCAGAATTGGAAAAACTAGTGCTCTGCATAAAATATATTTTCAACGAAAATTAATACTCATCATGCGTTAATTCTGATACGTTCTCGCTATGGCAATAATGGTGTATTCAGTCATCATCAACCAATAGAGGTATAAGTTGAATTACTTAAGATACAATGGCGTATGCCCCATATAATATTAGATAAGTTCAATAAATTATTATTAATTCGAACATTAGAAAGTGGGCGATACTGGAATGCGAGTTTTCACTCTTGGAATCTATACGAATGTCGATGCTTCAAAGCATAACGAAGCATTCATGGTCCGTAAAAGCTACCTCCCATCTAGAGAAACCAAAATATTTAATGGTGCGGCGCAGACTGGTAAAAAAGAAAATCTATGACAAAGGACATTATATTAATCACTGACTGTAAACTCACAAATATCAAACTTTATCTCAATTCAGCATTCTTTTCTCAGGAGGACTCGCATTTGGACTTCAAAAAAGTTTCGCCACTTTGTTCAATATGGACTCTCGGTTTCGTAAATACCATTACGACTGCAATAGTTATCGTTCTTTACTTACCATCACCAAGTTTTAATTTAACGGCCCTCTCACGGTTAATGATTGATCGCATCAGAACGAGCCTATAAAAAATACTACCGTGGACGTGTGAACAGAGTTCGAATGAAAAGAAGATTCACCCCCGAATACAACTGCATAGTGTTTTATCTTACATGGTAGCGTTGTTGAATATTGTCCATTGATCGATATCATCCGTAAAATTGTATAGATCAGCAAAATTCCGAGAGATACGAAGCATCATGGTTGCTTCGCAATCGTCATGGTCCTACGGAAACGGTGGGCCTACGGAAACGGTCCATGCCGCATGGCTAAAGGTTTAATAATAGCTGCAGTTGAAGGTTCAACGGAATACGACATGTGTCCAATCGTATGTGTTGACGGTCATGAAAAACGAGAATTGCTAGCTAATATACTAAATATGAAAAATTAGCTATTTGTTGAGCCGTTGAATATAGACTTTGACGACATGGATGTCTCAAGTAAATTAAATGGAAGTTCTACTCTACGATGTGAAAAGCATACAAACTATTGTGCCTTACAAAATGTATTTAAAATCTTTAATCGGTAGCTGAATCATAAAGATTCATGCAAATAAAGGAAATGTAACATTATGTATTTTTACTCTCCTCACACCATACTTAGTTATGCCAGCATCATCTGACATCGAATTGTGCATCTGCATGCAGTATTACTTTCGAATGTGAAACTCAATTTTTTGTATGGAATTTGATTAAAAATAAATTAATATAATCGCCCAATGATGATCGAAAACATTCATCGGTATACGTTCGATAGATGTTCGTGAGCCGTTTATTGGAAGTTTGCGAGGCATTCGAAGATTTTCGACAGTCGTTCGTGAAACGTTTCAGAGACTTCCGAAGACATTCATAAGACGTTCGAAGATATTCAAGAGACGTTCGAAAACATTCACAACACGTTGAAGACATGCATAAGGCGATCAAAAAGTTGCAAAAGACTTTCTATGACGTTCATGAGACGTTTGAAGTTGTTTGTGAGACGTTCAAGAGACTTTCAAAAATGTTTATAAGACGTTTGAAGACATTCACGAGAGGTGCAAAGACGTTCAAAGACTTTCGAAGACATTCAAGAGATCTTTGACAATATTCATAATACGTTTGAAGACATCGATTTCGAATACGGTCAACAGACTGTCAACGACATTCATAATGCGTTCGAAGACATTCATGAGGGATTCGAAGAAGCTTAAGAGACTTTCAAAGACGTTCGTGAGAGGTTTGAAGACGTTCAAGAGGCTTTCGAAGAAATGCAAGAGATCTTTGATAATATTCATAATACGTTTGAAGATATCGGTGAGGGGTTCGACGACTTTTGAGTTTCGCTGGAATTGTTTGGGTTTGTTTGGGATTTTTACAGTTTTGGTGAAATGTGTTTGAGTTTGTTTGGGTGCGCACCCAAACAAACAAACGAATGTCTTTGAAAGTCTGTTACGCGTCTTCGAATCCCTTATGAATATCTTTAAACGCATTATGAATGTCGTTGAAAGTCTCTTGAAAGTCTTCAAACCCCTAGTGAATATCTTTGAAAGTCTCTTCAGCGTCTTCGAACCCCTCATGAATGTATTCAAACGTATCATGAATGTGGTCGAAAGTCTCTTGAACGTATTCGAAAGTTTCTTGAACGTCTACAAAAGCCTCGTGAATGTCTTCGAAAGTGTCTAAAACGTCGTCGAACACCCCGTCGATGTCTTTAAACGTATTATGAATATTGTCAAAGATCTCTTGAATGTCTTCGAAAGTCTCTGAACGTCTTCGCACCTCTCATGAATATCTTTGAAAGTCTCTTAAGCGTCTTCGAACCCCTCGTGAATGTCTTCAAACGTATTATGAATATCGTCGAAAGCAGTGCAGCCAGATCGCGCGTAAAAGTTACCCCCTCTCTAGTCTCTTACGCGCCCATCACACAATCATAGTAGCGCGTGTCCGTGAGCGAGCGACGCTCGGACGTCTTCGGAAAGAGCCGAGCACGGTCGAAGATTCCCGACCGTGCCTTCGGCAGCTACACCAACACATGGACGCTGAGCACGTTCATGTGCGGCCTAGCCGAAACGAAGGCTTCGAGGGAAAAAGCAATCTGAGCACGACTCGCGCGTGACGTCACCCGACGGCGCGCGGGAGGCTTTTAGATGATTTCAATGCTTATTTAGCTCTTGATTCTCTGCGTTACTAATGGATACAAAAAAATGTATCGCGCACTCTGATCGCTTATTTTTTAGTTTATACGTTAATTTAAATATAATAATAAATCACTCACACCCGTCCTTATGCCAAATAAATTATAATTAAAAAAGTAAGCGGAAATATATTTATATTCGTATTATTATATTAATTCTCATATTTTCATCAAGCGATAAAGCATTATCCCCAAAAAGAAGCCAATCATCCGTCCGGCCGCGAATCGTAAGTACCAGAAAGTGCACATATTCTACAAGCGATGAGATGGTCCGTTGGTAGCGGTCCTGGCTTCGGTCCGCAGGGGCCCCTAGTGCAATTTTTTCTCCAAATTTTTCATAATTTCTCATATTTTAGTCGTATTTGAGATTTTCGGAGAAAAAATGATTTAAAACAGATTTAAGTTCTGGTCTATTTCCCAAAAACACATTTTTTTTACTGAAAATTCATGATTCCTCATTTTTTCCCGGAAATTTCTCTTTTTCCTATGACCTGAGTGGACGGCTGCGGACACATTCGGAGAAAAGGTAAAGATGAAAAGAAATGAGATTTTCGTAAAAAAAACTTATTATAATTATTTTTTTTCGAAAATTTTCCTTTTTCCTATTACCTGGGTGAATGGCTGCGAAAATATTCGGAGAAAATTTAGAGATGAAAAAAATGAGATTTTCGTAAAAAAAACTTGTTATAATTTTTTTTTCCGGAACTTTTTCTTTTTCCTATTGAGTGAACGGCTGCGGAGATATTCGGAGAAAAGTTATAGATGAAAAAAATTAGATTTTCGCAAAAAAAACTTACATTTTTTATCCCTCATAATTCTGAGAAATAATGAATTTCCGAAATGTTTGCAAACATTATTTTTCTTAAGGGGTAACACCACTGTAACGGCCTGCCACGAAGTGTTTTAGACAAATAATACTTGGGGTAATTATTAAGCATATATTGAAGTATATTGCAAAAAAATGTTATGGGAAAATATTACAAAATGACACTGCAGCAAATTCTTCCGAGGCATGTTGAACTTAGGGTGTTAGCTAGATGAGTGTAGCTAGTGAACTACGTAGTGGATTTTAGAAATATTGATTTTTGAGTAATTGCCGAGTATTTGACTAAAAATGTTCATCTAGACCTAATAAAACAAACTTCTTTTTTTATATTAAAATTGGCACAGTTATACTGCGTGCCGCAGAGTTTCGACATGCTTCGGAAGAATTGCTGCAGTGTCGCTATTTTGTAATATTTTCGGATAAAAATTTCTAGCAATATACTTAAATATATGCTCAATAAATGCCGCAAGTATTATTTTTTTATCACATTTTCTTCCGCCAAAAAAGAATATCACAAAATACGCTTCCTGTGAGGCCGTTACAGTGGTGTTACCCCTTAAAGCCTTCATATAGATTCCGACATTTTCCCGTGGTCGTAATTAAAATGATGAAATATTCGGAAAAATTCGAAAAAAATCGGAGAAATTCGGAGAAACTCGGATGCTTGCGTAAAAATAATTGTCCGCAAAACTCCGAATTCTTCATAATTGTTCCAATTCATAGAAAAATTCGGAATTTTTCAGAAAAAAATGTGCACTAGGGGCGCGGGATCGTTCCCAGCGCTCAGTGCTTTTTTTTAATAATTATTATTACTATTAATTCTTATTTGATTAGTTATTTTTATTAGTTTTATTTTAATTATTATTATTATTTTATTATTTTAATTAGTTATCTTTTAGTGTCGAAAAATTTATCGCGCACTCTGACCGCTTATTTTATTAGTTTGTACGTTAATTCTAATATAATAATAAATCTAAATTACAACTTATTTATCTTATATCCAATTGTTTACGCTTTACTCACACCCATCCCTACGTCGAATAAATTATAATTCATAAAAGTAAGCGGAAATATATTTATATTCGTATTATTATATTAATTCTCATACTTTCATCAAGCGATAAAGCATTATCCCCAAAAACAAGCTAATCATCCATCCGGCCGCGAATCCTAAGTACCAGAAAGTATACATATTCTACAAGCGATGAGATGGTCCCGTTGGTAGCGTTCCTGACTTCGGTCCGCAGGGGTCCCTAGTGCAAATTTTTCATAATTTCTCATATTTTAGTCGTATTTGAGATTTTCGGAGAAAAAAATGATTCAAAACATATTCAAGTTCTGGTCTATTTCCCAAAAACACATTTTTTCTTACTGAAAATTCATGATTTCTCATTTTTTTCCCGGAAATTTCTCTTTTTCCTATGACCTGAGTGAACGGCTGCGGACATATTCGGAGAAAAGTTAAAGATGAAAAGAAATGGGATTTTCGTAAAAAAAAAACTTATTGTTATTATTTATTTCCGGAAATTTCCCTTTTTCCTATTACCTGAGTGAACGGCTGCGAAGATATTCGGAGAAAATTTAAAGATGAAAAAAATGAGATTTTCGTAAAAAATTGTTATTATTTTTTTTCCGGAACTTTTCTTTTTCCTATTAACCGGTGCGATGGTCTAGTGGTAGCGTTCGAATCCTAGTCGCCTACATCTCGTTGTGAAATGTTTTTCTTCGGCATTTCGCGGCAAAATAAGACTAGTTCCACGACTGGGGGCGAACTCGATGACCGGCTGTGGTTGGTGTGTGGGTGTGGATTGGTGTAGGTTTTCCGCAGTTTCCCTATACCCATGACAGAAATGTCATGATGAATATAATACAGAGGGGGAAGTCGGCTGCGGCCGCAAGAGGGGGGAACAGGGAGAAAGATGAAGAAAAAAGGAGTAAAAAACAGTAGAGGAAAAAAAACGCGCACAATGAGGGGAGAGAATAGATAACAAACGCGAAAAGCGTGTACCTAAGGAAAAAACCAATAACAAAAAAAATGAGATTTTCGTAAAAAAAACTTATTACATTTTTTATCCCTCATAATTCTGAGAAATAATGAATTTTCGCAATGTTTGCAAACATTATTTTCCTTAAGGGGTAACACCACTGTAACGGCCTGCCACGAAGCGTTTTAGACAAATAATACTTGGGGTAATTATTAAGCATATATTGAAGTATATTGCAAAAAGATGTTATGGGAAAATATTACAAAATTGCGACACTGCAGCAAATTCTTCCGAGACATGTTGAACTTAAGGTGCTCTGCGTCGCGCAGTATAACTTGTGCCAATTTTCATCTGGACAAAATAATTTTTTAAATTAAATCTAGATGAGTGTAGCTAGTGAACCACGTAGGGGATTTTAGAAATATTGATTTTTGAGTAATTGCCGAGTATTTGACTAATTATGTTCAATTTGTTTTTTAAGACATTTATTTGTTAATGAATATTGTTTGAACTAACTTATCGAAAATCCCCTACGTGGTTCAGTAGCTACCCTCATGTAGACTTAATAAAACAAAATTCTTTTTTTTAGATTAAAATTGGCAGTTATCTGCGTGCCGCAGAGGTTCGACATGCTTCGGAAGAATTGCTGCAGTGTCGCCATTTTGTAATATTTTCAGATAAAAATTTCTAGCAATATACTTAAATATATGCTCAATAAATACCGCAAGTATTAATTGTTCATCACATTTTATTCCGCCAAAAAAAATATCAAAAAATACGCTTCATGTAAGGCCGTTACAGTGGTGTTACCCCATAAAGTCTTCATATAATTTCCGAGATTTTCCCGTGATCGTAATTAAAATTATGAAAAATTCGAAAAAAATCGGAGAAATTCGGCAAAACTCGGATGCTTGCGTAAAAATAATTGTCCGCAAAACTCAGAATTCTTCATATTTGTTCCAATTCATAGAAAAATTCGGAAAAATTTTCCGGAAAAAATCGGAGTTTTTCGGGAAAAAATTTGCACTAGGGGCGCGGGATCGTCCCCCGCGCTCAGTGCTTTTTTAAAATTATTATTACTATTAATTCTTATTTGATTAGTTATTTTTATTAGTTATCATTATTATTTTAATTAGTTATCTTTTAGTGTCGAAAAATGCAAGCGCACTCTGACCGCTTATTTTATTAGTTTGTACGTTAATTCTAATATAATAATAAATCTAAATTACAACTCATCTTCTAAAAAATCGTTTGCGCTTTACTCACACCCGTCCCTATGCCAAATAAATTGTAATTCATAAAAGTAAGTGGAAATATATTTATATTCGTATTATTATATTCATTCTCATATACTTTCATCAAGCGATAAAGCATTATCATAATGCTTTATGATAAAGTATATGAAAGTATATGAGAATGAATATAATAATACGAATAAAAATATATTTCCGCTTACTTTTATGAATTACAATTTATTTGGCATAGGGACGGGTGTGAGTAAAGCGCAAACAATTTTTTAGAAGATAAATAAGTTGTAATTTAGATTTATTATTATATTTAAATTAACGTACAAACTAATAAAATAAGCGGTCAGAGTGCGCGATAAATTTTTCGACACTAAAAGATAACTAATTAAAATAATAATGATAACTAATAAAAATAACTAATCAAATAAGAATTAATAGTAATAATAATTATAAAAAAAAGCATTGAGCGCTGGGAACGATCCCGCGCCCCTAGTGCACATTTTTTTCTGAAAAATTCCGATTTTTTCCGAATTTTTCTATGAATTGGAACAAATATGAAGAATTCGGAGTTTTGCGGACAATTATTTTTACGCAAACATCCGAGTTTCTCCCGATTTCTCCGAATTTTTTCGAATTTTTCCGAATATTTCATCATTTTAATTGCGATCACGGGAAAATGTCGGAAATTATATGAAGGCTTTAAGGGGTACCACCACTGTAACGGCCTTACAGGAAGCGTTTTTTGTGATATTTTTTTTGGCGGAAGAAAATGTGATAAAAAAATAATACTTGCGGCATTTAGTGAGCATATATTTAAGTATATTGCTAGAAATTTTTATCCGTAAATATTACAAAATGGCGACACTGCAGCAATTCTTCCGAACCATGTCGAAACTCTGCGGCACGCAGTATAACTGTGCCAATTTTAATATAAAAAAGAATTTTGTTTTATTAGGTCTAGATGAACATTTTTAGTCAAATACTCGGCAATTACTCAAAAATCAATATTTCTAAAATCCCCTACGTGGTTCACTAGCTACACTCATCTAGATTAAAAAAAAATATTTTGTCGAGATTAAAATTGGCACAAGTTATACTACGTGCCGCATAGCACCTTAAGTTCAACATGCCTCGGAAGAATTTACTGCAGTGTCGTCATTTTGTAATATTTTCCCATAAAATTTTTTTGCAATATACTTCAATATATGCTTAATAATTACCCCAGGTATTATTTGTCTAAAACACTTCGTGGCAGGCCGTTACAGTGGTGTTACCCCTTAAGGAAAATAATGTTTGCAAACATTTTGGAAATTCATTATTTCTCAGAATTATGAGGGATAAAAAATGTAAGTTTTTTTTGCGAAAATCTAATTTTTTTCATCTATAACTTTTCTCCGAATATCTCCGCAGCCTTTCACTCAATAGGAAAAAGAAAAAGTTCCCGGAAAAAAAAATTATAACAAGTTTTTTTTACGAAAATCTCATTTTTTTCATCTCTAAATTTTCTCCGAATATTTTCGCAGCCATTCACCAAGGTAATAGGAAAAAGGGAAATTTCCGAAAAAAAATAAAAAAATGTTTGTTTTTTTTTTTTTTAAATTATATCTGCTACGGCGAACGCTGCGCCAATTTTAGCTTCCATGTACAGGGATTTTCCCCCTTTTTACATTTCCCACCATTTTC
Organism: Ophion obscuratus; assembly: GCA_964007375.1. Taxonomy (NCBI): domain Eukaryota; kingdom Metazoa; phylum Arthropoda; class Insecta; order Hymenoptera; family Ichneumonidae; genus Ophion; species Ophion obscuratus. Next base: position 69,671,347 of record OZ023312.1, on the reverse strand, counting down.
TCCAATCCACATCCCTAATCGATCCCCACCTTGCGGCCGCAGCCGACTTCGCCCTCTGTATCGCATTCACCACGACGTTTTTTTTATTTGTTTTTTTTGTTTTTTTTTGTCATGGGTATAGGGAAACTGCGAAAAACCTATACCAATACAGCCGGTCACGAGTTCGCTTCCCAGCCTCGGAGCTAGTCGCGTTTCGTCGAGAAATAGCTCACAGGCTACAGCCATACACATCCGACACACACACGTACCGGTCCGCGTGCGCGGCGTCTGTGTAGAACTGGAGCTACGTCACGCCCGTGTTTTTATTTCTCGCCGAAACTACGAGACGGTGATTCGAACCCGCGACCTCCCGATGTGTTGATTTCAGAGGCAGGCACGCTAACCACTAGACCAACACGTCGGTTCCGAAAAAAAAAAATAATAATAAGTTTTTTTTTACGAAAATCTCAGTTCTTTTCATCTTTACCTTTTCTCCGAATATGTCCGCAGCCGTTCACTCAGGTCATAGCAAAAAGAGAAATTTCCGGGAACAAATGAGGAATCCTGAATTTTCAGTAAAAAAAAATGTGTTTTTGGGAAATAGACCAGAACTTGAATCTGTTTTAAATCATTTTTTCTCCGAAAATCTCAAATACGACTAAAATATGAGAAATTATGAAAAATTTGGAGAAAAAATTGCACTAGGGGCCCCTGCGGACCGAAGCCAGGAACGCTACCAACGGACCATCTCATCGCTTGTAGCACTTTCTGGTACTTACGATTCGCGGCCGGATGGATGATTGGCTTCTTTTTGGGGATAATGCTTTATCGCTTGATGAAAGTATGAGAATTAATATAATAATACGACTATAAATATATTTCCGCTTACGTTTTTAATTATAATTTATTTGGCATAAGGACGGGTGTGAGTGATTTATTATTATATTTAAATTAACGTATAACCTAAAAAATAAGCGATCAGAGTGCGCGATACATTTTTTTGTATACATTAGTAACGCAGAGAATCAAGAGCTAAATAAGCATTGAAATCATCTTAAAGCCTCCCGCGCGCCGTCGGGTGACGTCACGCGCGAGTCGTGCTCAGATTGCTTTTTCCCTCGAAGCCTTCGTTTCGGCTAGGCCTCACATGAACGTGCTCAGCGTCGATGTATTGGTGTAGCTACCGAAGGCGCGGTCGGGAATCTTCGACCGTGCTCGGCTCTTTCCGAAGACGTCCGAGCGTCGCTCGCTCATGGACACGCGCTACTATGATTGTGTGATGGGCGCGTAAGAGACTAGAGAGGGGGTAACTTTTACGCGCGATCTGGCTGCACTGGTCGAAAGTCTCTTGAACGTCTTCGAACCCCTCGTGAATGTCTTTGAAAGTCTCTTAAGCGTCGTCGAACGCTTCATGAATGTATTCAAACGTATCATGAATGCCGTCGAAAGTCTCTTGAACGTATTCAAAAGTTTCTTAAACGTCTTCAAACTCCTCGTGAATGTCTTTGAAAGTCACTAAAACATCGCCGAACCCCTCGTCGATGTCTTCAAACGTATTATGAATATTGTCAAAGATCTCTTGAACCTCTTCGAAAGTCTCTAAACGTCTTCGCACCTCTCGTGAATGTCTTCAAACGTCTTATGAACATTTTTCGAGAGTCTTTTGAATGTCTCACGAACATGTGCAAGCGTCTCATGAACGTCGTAGAAAGTCTCTTGAAACTCTTTGAACCCCTTATGCATGTCTTCAAACGCCTTTTGAATGTTTTCGAACATCTCTTGTATGTCTTCAAACGTCTTATATATGTCTTCGAAGAAACCCCTCGTCTTTGAAAGTCTCTTTTAAGCGTCTTCGAACCCCTCATGAATGTCTTCAAACGTATTATGAATGTCGTCAAAAGTCTCTTGAATGAAGTCGAAAGTTTTTTTAAGGTCTTCAAACCCCTCGTGAACGTCTTTTAAAATCTCTTGAATGTCTTCGAACCCCTCATCGATGTCTTCAAACATATTATGAATATCGTCACAGATCTCTTGAACGTCTTCGAACCTCTCATGAATATCTTTAAACGTCATATAAACGTTTTTGAAAGTCTCTTGAACGTCTCACGAACACCTTCAAACGTCTCATGAACGTCATAGAAAGTCTTTTGAAACTCTTTGAACCCCTCATGCATGTCTTCAACGTGTTATGAATGTTTTCGAACGTCTCTTGAATATTTTCGAACGTCTTATGAATGTCTTTAGAAGTCTCTGAAACGTTTCACGAACGACTGTCCAAAATCTTTGAATGCCTCGCAAACTTCCAACAAACGGCTCACGAACATCTATCGAACGTATACCGATGAATGTCTTCGATCATCACTGGGCGATTATATTGATTTATTTTCAATCAAATTCCATACAAAACATTGAGTTTCACATTCGAAAGTAATGTTGTATGCAGATGCACAATTCGATGGCAGATGATGCTGGCATAACTAAGTATGGGGTGAGGCGAGTAAAAAGTACATAATGTTACATTTTATTTATTTGCATGAATGTTTATGATTCAGCCACCAATTGAAGATTTTAAATACATTTTGTAAGGCACAATTGTTTGTATGCTTTTCACATCGTTGAGTAGAACTTCCATTTAATTCACTTGAGACATCCATGTCATCAAAGTCTATATTCAACGGCTCAATAAATAGCTCATTTTTCATATTTAGTATATCCACTAGCCATTCTCGTTTTTCATGACCCTTAACATATACGATTTGACACATGTCGTATTCCGTTGAACCTTCAACTGCAGCTGTTATTAAACCTTTAGCCTTCGGTATGGAACGTTTCCACAGGCCCACTTTGGACCACGACGATTGCGAAGCAACCATGATGCTTCGTATCTCTCGGAATTTTGTTGATCTATACAATTTTACGGATAATATCGATCAATGGACAATATTCAACAACGCTACCATGTAATATAAAACACTATGCAGTTGTATTCGGAGGTGAATCTTCTTTGCATTCGAACTCTATTCACACGTCCATGGTAGTATTTTTTATAGGCTCGTTCTGATGCGATCAATCATAAACCGTGAGAGGGCCGTTACTTTAAGACTTGGTGATGGTAAGTAAAGAACCATCACTATTGCAGTCGTAATGGTATTTACGAAATCGAGAGTTGATATTGAACATAATGGCGAAACTTTTTTGAAGTCCGAATGCAAGTCCTCGTGAGAAAAGAATGCTGTAATGAGATAAAGTTTAATATTTGTGAGTTTACAGTCGGTGAATAATATAATGTCCTTTGTCATAGATTATCTTTTTTACCAGTCTGCGCCGCACCATTACATATTTTGGTTTCTCTAGTTGGGAGGTAGCTTTTACGGGCCATGAATGCTTCGGTGTGCTTTGAAGCAGTGGACATTTGTATAGATCCCAAGAGTAAAAACTCATATTCAAGTATCGCCCACTTTCTAATGTTCGAATTAATGATAATTTATTGAACTCATCTAATATTATACGGGCATACGCCATTGTATCTTAAGTAATTCAACTTATGCCTCTATTGGTTGATGATGACTGGATACACAATTATTGCCATAGCGAGAACGTATTACAATTGACGCATGATGAGCATTAATTTTCGTTGGCTGAGCGGCTGACGTCGCGCGGGAGGGGGAAATCGTTGGAGCGGAGGAGGGGCTATATATCGATTATCTATTAATTGATCATCGATTAGTGATGTTTATATATTTAAAATTTATTGTTGATTTATTTTTGTTTTATATTGTTTACATCATGGATTTTATTATTTGTCGACTCTTGCGAGAGAGAGAGAGGGAGAGGGAGAGAGAGAGAGAGGGAGAGAGAGAGAGAGAGACAGAGAGAGAGAGAGAGCGAGAGAGCGAGAATGGGCGATGGAGCGACCGCATCGCATGCATGTGACATGGAGCGAGATATACATTTAACTTGAGACATTCAACGGCTAAAGCAGTTGGGTTTGTTGGGTGAAATCCCAAACAAAACCAAACAAACCGACGAACGTCTTCGAACATCTATTGAACGTCTTCGAACATCTATTGAACGCTTTCGAACGTCTTACGAACGTCTCTTGAACGTCTCACGAACGTCTCTTGAACATCTCACGAACATCTCCGAACGTTTCCGAACGTTTCATGAACGTCTCTCGAACGTCTCTGGAACGTCTCCCGAACGTATCCGAACGTCTCACGAAAGTCTCACGAACGTCTCTGAACGTCTCACGAACGTCTCACAAACGTCTCACGAACGTCTCCGAACGTCTCCGAACGTCTCCGAACGTTTCACGAATGTCTCACGAACGTCTCACGAACGTCTCACGAACGTCTCCGAACGTCTTCGAACGTCTCACGAACGTCTCTTGAACGTCTCACGAACGTCTCTTTAACGTCTCACGAACGTCTCTGAACGTCTCCGAACGTCTCACGAACGTCTCCGCACGTCTCCGAACGTCTCACGAATGTCTCACGAACGTCTCCGCACGTCTCCGAACGTCTCCGATCGTCTCACGAATGTCTCCGAACGTCTCATGAACGTCTTCCGAACGTCTTCGAACGTCTCACGAACGTCTCCGAACGTCTCTTGAACGTCTCCGAACGCCTCTCGAACGTCTCCCGAACGTCTCATGAACGTCTCACGAACGTCTCCGAACGTCTTCGAACATCTCATGAACGTCTGCGACCGTTTCCGAACGTCTTCGAACGTCTCACGAACGTCTCATGAACGTCGCACGAACGACTCTGAACGTCTCCGAATGTCTTCTAATGTCTCCGAACGTCTCACGAACGTCTCACTGATATCTCCGAACGTCTTCGAACGTCTCACCAATGTCTCACGAACGTCTCATGAACTTCTCCGAACATCATCGAACGTCTCACGAACGTCTCCGAACGTCTCATGAACGTCTCTTGAACGTCCGCTAACGTCTCCTGAACGTCTCATGAACGTCTCACTAACGTCTCCGAACGTCTGCGAACGTCTCTTGAACGTCTCACGAATGTCTCCGAACGTCTCCGAACGTCTCACGAACGTCTCTCGATCGTCTCTCGAACGTCTCCGAATGTCTCACGAACGTCTCCGAACGTCTTCGAACGTCTCACGAACGTCTCATGAACGTCTCAGGAACGTCTCACGAACGTCTCCGAACGTCTTCGAACGTCTCACGAACGTCTCATGAACGTCTCACGAACGTCTCACGAACGTCTCACGAACGTCTCTTGAACGTTCGAGAGCAATATTTTATATAACTGTGTAATCTCATAAGAGATACTGTAACAAAGAAAGGGGTGAGGAGAATGAACAAATCACATAATGTCACATTTCGTTTATTTGCATGAATCTTTATGATTCAACCACCAATGAAACATTTTAAATACATTTTGTAATACACAATTTTTTTTCATGTTTCGCATCGTAGAGTATAGCTTACGCCTAATTTACTTAACGTATCCATATCGTTGAAGCCCACGTCCAACATTTCAATAACTAGATCATTTTTCATATTTAATATATCGGTTAACCATTCTCGTTTTTCATAGCCGTTAACATATACGATAGGATACATATCGTCTTCCGTTGGGCCCACAACTGCGGCCGTTATTAAGCCTTGAGCCATGCTACCCGGAACGTTTCCATAGACATACTTTAGACCATGGTGATTCCGAATCAGCCATGATGCTTCGTATCCTTCAGATTTTGTAAGAATTCTCCATGGTATGATACTCGCGAAAATGTAATGAGAGAGTACGCATCCCGCTCTCAGAATCGCTACTTCCTTCACGACAAAGTTTCTCCCAACAATGAACCCGTGTAGATCGACAAATGTAGGTACAGACATAATGGAGATGTATTGGCTCGATCAAGTCGATAGCAAGATTAATTGATGATTGACGTCAATATTTAAGAAACTCGTCTTTAAATTATTTATTCATTGAGCGGGGGTTGATTGCTGATCTATACAATTTTACGAACCATGTTTGTCAATGAATAATATTCAACAACGCGATCGTGCAAGATTAAACAATGGGCAGTAGTATTTGGTGGCAAATCTTCCTTACATTCAAACTCTATTCGCACGTCCACGGTAGCATTTTTCACAGACTCGTTCTGGCGCGAGCAATCGATAACCGTGAGATGGCCGTTATATTGATACTTTGCGATAATGAGCAAAGAATTATCACTATTACAGCCGTAATAAGATTTACGAAATCGAAAGTACATATTGAACAAAATGGCGAATCAGTTTTTGGCAAAGTCCAAATTCAAATCATCGTAAGGATAGGATTCCGAGTTGAGATAAGGTTTAACATTGGCGAGTTTGCAGTCGTCGAATAATGTAATGTCCTTTGCCATAGAATTTTTTGTGCCGGTCTGCAGCGCAAATCTTACATATCTTGGTTTCTCTAGCTGCGAGGCAGCTTTTACAGTCCATGAATGTTTCGTTGTGCTTTGAAGCGGTGGATACTCGTATAGATCCTAAGAGCGAAAGCTCATATTCAAGTATTGCCCACTTTCCAATGTTCAAAGTAATGACAATTTAGTTATCTCGTTTAATATTACGTGAGGCATACACCATTGTATCTTGAGCAATTCAACTTCTGCCTCTACTAATGGATGCTGACCGAATACGCAATTGTTATCATTGCGTGAATTTATCAGAATTAGCTCATGACGAGCATTGATAACAACGCGCTTGTAATCTTCGCAGAATCCTAGCAATATGTTGAGAGGTACACCAAAATTGAAGCATGTTCCCCCATTATTATGTGTTACATCCCACGTAGCATTTTTCAAAGCACGACTCCTCTCAGGACTTGGAACGATGTAGTTTTCAATCGTGGTTGTTATTCCAGCGTTTCGATTGCGATCAATCTCCACACCATCGAGCTCCTAACGAACTTCATCGGGAGGGGAAGCCACTTTCGACGAGTGTTTTGTGGGGGCGGGGGTCAGGTAGTGGTTAGTGAACGTAGAAAACCCATAAATCTCCTAATTTATCATAGACATAAAAAAATATTAGCATCGACGCAATGTTTTTCTTTCTACACTATTTAGTTTGTGTGAAAATAAAAGTAACACACACGATGTGCACGTGTAATGGCCATATATGGGTAGGAAAATTTCGTTCATTTGAAGCGACACATGAAGGGGACGGCTTTTCAAAGCCGTTTATTTATGTGATGGTGTAATGCGCTTGGTTTCGTTTCCGAAATTTTTTTAATGTTTGTATGCGTGTCCACCCCTGTCACGACTCTCGCCGACACCCGAGACAGGTCCTGACAAGTCGGGATTTCTTAGAAAAACTATAAACTTTAGAGATCTATCGTCAAAGGGTTTTTGACCCCAGATGGGCCACCGGAGCACAGCTACACTCGGGAAAAAAAATGTTCCGATGTATCGAGGACTCGTTTTCATTTCGAAATATAACGTCAAGATGTTCAGATGTGCGAGTATGTACGCAGTGCATCCGGCCAAGCACCCCCTGGACTTGACCAAAAACGAGCTCGAACGGGTTCCAAAGGTCTTGCTCTTAAAATATTGGAGTGAATATGTTGGCTTATTGTGGGATCGTTTGCCAGAACATCATCGGAACGATAGTGAAGTGATATCATATCTTCCATGCATGGAGCATTATAATACACCACAGATGAAAGATCACATCTATGGCCCCCCACCTCAATGTCGGGAATGTGAAAAATGCTGTGGAAATTTTCCACGTATGGGGTTCTTCAAACGTGTTTTAACCCGTTTTTTTGGGAGTGTGAAAAAATGTCGGGGAAATTCTCCAAGTACGAGGTTCTTCGAAAGTGTTTGAACCTGTTTTTCATGATTGGAAAAGTGGGGAGAAGATTGAAAATTTAAGTGGGAGGGTTATGAGGGAGCTTATAATTTCATAGTCCTAGCTCAGACTGCAGTATTCCATCGCGACATCAACATCTCTCCACAAAGAAATTTGAAAGTGCGGGGAAAATGGATCTCTCGAGTATCTACAAAGTCAGCGTGATGGCGGAATTCCTTCCAACGAAGAAGCTGTCAGAACTCCGCGTTCGCTCGGATCATCAAATCTCTGACATGAGAGCCGTACAAACCGAGTTTGGGAAACGCTACATCCCGGACATCGCGGATGAGTTCGCTGTCTTTTTACCAGTGCGACTTGTGAAGACCTTTGATGAAGATTTGGAAATGTTCGAGCGAATGCGGCAAGCGGCACGTGATCATAACCTCTGGATGGAATACAAAGGTGGAAAATACAACAGCATAAACTTTTTCTAAGGCTGAACACGCACATAGTGGAAGAGACGAAATTCGTTGGAACACCATCGTCGACCGACTGTCCGCATCATCGAGAGTATGCTGCAACTGGCGCGTAATAGTCAACTCTACATGCAGTTGTGAAAAATACAACAGCGCCAAGTTTCATCGTCTTTGAGTGTGGTGGAAAAGAGCAAATTCGTTGGTGCAGCATCGTTGAGTGGAACAGCCGTCCGGATCACAGCCGTCAGACCACCGTTTTCGGCGTTTTAACTGTTTGACTACGTAAAAATGTATTAAAAAACCTGTTTTATCGAAATGTACGAGAAGGAGAAATGCAAAGCAATTTTCGTCGTAGAATAAATGAAGAAAACAAATGGTATATATTCTCATCGAAATGTTTTTGTTCATTTAAAAAAATCCCTCGCTCACACAACGCTTCGTATACACTCAACTAGCATTTCAGCGATTTTACATTATCATGGGGCAGTTGTATTTCGTGTTGAAGGAATGATGGGGCATTTGGAGTTTGTAATTTTCGGCAACTTCTGCAGCGGTGGACAGTCCAGAGTCTCCAAGTCGATGACGTTTGTCGCAGGATCCGTGAATCTTGATAGCCATGTGCATTTCTCGAATCCCTTCGCATAGATGATAGGGGCTCCTTGCAAGATTTCTCTAATTATCTTTCTAGCTACCTCATAAGGTATACCGCTGTGTTCCCATAGGATTCCATGGTAATTGCGTTCCAACTACTTGTTTGTCATTCTATACTTGGCCGGTAAAGAGTCCCATGCAAATGGTGCATCGAAGGTGAGCGTCAGCGGTTCAGCATCCTTGTCATGGAGTTTGATGATGGACATCTCCTTTAGGACGAATTTGTTGATGGGTCTCTTGAAGCCCTGTACATCGACGATAAGCTCCATGTTGACTGACGTGGACGCGAATTATCGGCATGATTTTATACCAATTTTTTGACCCCACCGCCGATTGGATTGTACTCGACAATACGATCATGGAGGATCATGCAGTATGCTGAAGTTTGTGGCGGCATATTATTTTTCAATTCGAACTCAAGGCGCACGTCAACAGGACCGGACTTGTGAGAATCGTTTTACTTTGAGCAGTTAATGACAGCGAGGAGGAGCTTTTTCTAAAAATTCAACCCTGCTCAACCATGGTTCGGTCTCTTTGTTGTAATAGGTTGGTTGAAAGTTTGCATACATCTCGTAGAGTAGAGCATATTGATTTTGATCAATGTTCAAATTCAAATTTCCATATGGATAACATTCTGAGTTGAGGTAAAGTTTAACATCGCTCAGGTTATAATGATGAAAGTGGCTCGCATTTTGTTGTTTCTTTTTGTTCCATCCCGTCTGTAGCGCGAGTATGACATAACGTGGCTGCTCCAGCTGATTCGAGGTTTTCACAGACCACACGTGCTTAGAGGACAGGCAGCAGGGTATATTCATACAGTTCCCATGTTCGGAAACTCATGGAGATGGTTGCGTCTTTGGCGAGAAACTTTAAAAGCTGAATTTTTCGCTTATTCGAGACTGTTACATACGGTACGAGCCATTCTATTTTATGCAATACGAGTTTGTAGTCTTCGGGCGCTGTTTGTACAATGGCATTGTCGTCGGTCTTTGATCTCGTGAGGATCAACTCGTGCTTGACATTTACGGCAATTTCCCATAATCTTCGGCAAACCCGAGGAGCATGCCATTGTACAAACAGCGCCCGAAGACTACAAACTCGTATTGCATAAAATAGAATGGCTCGTACCGTATGTAACAGTCTCGAATCAGCGAAAAATTCAGCTGTTAAAGTTTCTCGCCAAAGACGCACCAATCTCCATGAGTTTCCGAATATGGGATCTGTATGAATATCCATTGCTGCCTGTCACCTCTAAGCACGTATGGTCTGTGAAAACCTCGAATCAGCTGGAGAAGCCACGTTATGTCATACTCGCGCTGCACACGGGACGGAAAAATAAGAAACAACAAAATGCGAGCCACTTTGATCATTGTAACCTGAGCGATGTTAAATTTTACCACAACTCACAATGATATCCATATGGAAATTTGAATTTGAACATTGATCAAAATCAATATGCTCTACTCTACGAGATGTACGCAAACTTTCAACCGACCTATTACAACAAAGAGACCGAACCATGGTTGAGCAGGATTGAATTGTTAGAAAAAGCCCCCCCTCGCTGTCATTGACTGCTCAAAGCAAAACGATTCTCTCAAGTCCGGCCCTGTTGACGTGCGCTCGAGTTCGAATTGAAAAATAATATGCCGCCACAAACTTCAGCATACTGCATGATCCTCCATGATCGTATTGTCGAGTACAATCCAATCAGCGGTGGGGCTAAAACATTAATATAAAATCATGCAGATAGTTCGCGTCTACGTCAGTCAACATTGAGCTTATCGTCGATGTACAGGGCTTCAAAAGACCCATCAACAAATTCGTCCTAAAGAAGATGTCCATCATCAAAGTCCACGACAAGGATGCTGAACCGCTGACGCTCGCCTTCGATGCACCATTTGCATGGGACTCTTTACCAGCTAAGTATAGAATGACAAACAAGTGGTTCGAACGCAATTTCCATGGAATCCGATGGGAATACAGCGGTATACCTTACGAGGCAGCTAGAAAGACAACTCGAGAAATCTTGCAAGGAGCCCCTACCATCTATGCGAAGGGATTCGCGAAATGCGCATGGCTATCAAGATTCACGGATCCTGCGACAAACGTCATCGACTTGGAGACTCTGGACTGTCCATCGCTGCAGAGGTTACCGAAAATCACAAACGCCAAATGCACCCATCATTCCTTCAACACGAAATACAACTGCCCCATGATAATGTAAAATCGCTGAAAAGCTAGTTGAGTGTATACGAAGCGTTGTGTAAGCGAGGGATTTTTTTTTAATGAATAAAAACATTGCGATGAAAATATATACCATTTGTATTCTTCATTTATTCTACGATGAAAATTGCTTTGCATTTCTCCTTCTCGCACATTTCGATAAAACAGTTTTTTTTAAATACATTTTTACGTAGACAAACAATTAAAACGTCAAAAACGGTGGTCAGACGGCTGTGATCCGGACGGCTGTTCCACTCAACGATGCTGCACCAACGAATTTGCTCTTTTCCACCACACTCAAAGACGATGAAACTTGGCGCTATTGTATTTTCCACAACTGCATGTAGAGTTGACTATTACGCGCCAGTTGCAGCATACTCTCGATGATGCGGACAGTCGGTCGACGATGGTGTTCCAACGAATTTCGTCTTTTCCACTATGTGCGTGCTCAGACTTAGAAAAAGTTTATGCTGTTGTATTTTCCACCTTTGTATGTCATCCAGAGATTATGATCACGTGCCGCTTGCCACATTCGCTCGAACATTTCCACATCTTCATCGAAGGTCTTCACAAGTCGCGCTGGTAAGAAGACGGCGAACTCATCCGCCATGTCCTGGATGTAGCGTTTCCCAAGCTTGGTTTGTGCGGCTCTCATGTCCGAGATTCTATGATCCGAGTGAACGCGGAGTTCTGACAGCTTCTTCGTTGGAAGGAATTCCGCCACCACGCTGACTTTGTTGATACTTGAGAGATCCATTTTCCCCGCACTTTCAAAGTTCTTTGTGGAGAGATGTTGATGTCGCGATGGAATACTGCAGTCTGTGCTAGAACTACGAAATTATAAGCTCCCTCATAACCCTCCCACTTAAATTTTCAAACTTCTCCCCACATTTCCTATCATGAAAAACAGGTTCAAACACGTTTGAAGAACCCCATACGTGGAAATTTTCCACAGCATTTTTCACATTCCCGACGTTGAGGTGGGGGGCCATGGATGTGATCTTTCATCTGTGGTGTATTATAATGATTCATGCATGGAAGATATGATATCACTTCACTATCGTCCCGATGATATTGTGGCAAACGATCCCACAATAAGCCAACATATTCACCCCAATATTTTAGGAGCAAGACCTTTGGACCCCGTTCGAGCTCGTTTTTGGTCAAGTCCAGGGGGTACTTGATCGGATGCACTGCGTACAGACTCGCACATCTGAACATCTCGACGTTATATTTCGAAATGAAAACGAGTCCTCGATACATGGAAAAAAAATTTTCCCCGAGTACAGCTGTGCTCCGGTGGCCCATCTGGGGTCAAAAACCCTTTGACGATAGATCTCTAAAGTTTATAGTTTTTCTACGAAATCCCGACTTGTCAGGACCTGTCTCGGGTGTCGGCGAGAGTCGTGACAGGGGTGGACACGCATACAAACATTAAAAAAATTTCGGAAACGAAACCAAGCGCATTACACCATCACATAAATAAACGGCTTTGAAAAGCCGTCCCCTTCATGTATCGCTTCAAATGAACGAAATTTTCCTACCCATATATGGCCATTACACGTACACATCGTGTGTGTTAGTTTTATTTTCACGCAGACCAAATAGTGTAGAAAGAAAAACATTGCATCGATGCTAATCTTTTTTTATGTCTATGATAAATTAGGAGATTTATGCGTTTTCAAAGTTCACTCACCACTACCTGACCCCCGCCGCCAGAAAACACTCGTCGAAAGCGACTTCCCCCTCCCGATGAAGTCCGTTATGAGCTCGATGGTGTGGAGATTGATCGCAATCGAAACGTTGGAATAACAACCACGATTAAAAACTACATCTCTCTAAGTCCTGAAAGGAGTCGTGCTTTGAAAAATGCTGCTTGGGATGTAACACATAATAATGGGGGAACATACATCAATTTTTGTGTACCTCTCAACATATTGCTAGGATTCTGCGAAGATTACAAGCGCGTTGTTATCAATGCTCGTCATGAGCTAATTCTGATACATTTACGCAATGATAACAATTGCGTATTCGGTCAGCATCCATTAGTGGAGGCAGAAGTTGAATTGCTCAAGATACAATGGCGTATGCCTCACGTAATATTAAACGAGATAACTTAATTGTCATTACTTTGAACATTGGAAAGTGGGCGATACTTGAATATGTGCTTTCGCTCTTGGAATCTATACGAGTATCCACCGCTTCAAAGCACAACGAAACATTCATGGAATGTAAAAGCTGCCTCCCAGCTAGAGAAACCAATATATGAAATATTTGCGCTGCAGACTGGCAAAAAAATTCTATGGCAAAGGACATTACATTATTCGACGACTGCAAACTCGCCAATGTTAAACTTTATCTCAACTTGGAATCCTATCCTTTCGATGATTTGAATTTGGACTTTGCCAAAAACAGATTCGCCATTTTGTTCAATATGTACTTTCGATTTCTTAATTCTTATTACGGCTGGAATAGTGATAATTCTTTGCTCACTATCGCAAAGTTTCAATATATCGGCCCTCTCACGGTTATCGATTGCTCGCGCCAGAACGAGTCTGTGAAAAATGCTACCGTAGACGTGCGAATAGAGTTTGAATGTAAGGAAGATTCGCCACCAAATACTATTGCCCATTGTTTAATCTTGCACGATCGCGTTGTTGAATATTATTCATTGACAAATATGGTTCGTAAAATTGTATAGATCAGCAATCACTCCCCGCTCAATGAATCAATAATTTAAAGACGAGTTTCTTAAATAATGACGTCAATCATCAATTAATCTTGCTATCGACTTGGTCGAGCCAATACATCTTCGTTATGTCTGTACCTACCTTTGTCGATCTACAAGGTTTCATTGTTGGGAGAAACTTTGTCGTGAAGGAAGTAGCGATTCTGAGAGCGGGATGTGTACTCTCTCATTACATTTTCGCGAGTAACATACCATGAAGACTTCTCACAAAATCTGAGAGATACGAAAAGTCATGGCTGATTCGGAATCACGATGGTTTGAAATAGGCCTATGGAAACGTTCCATATAGCATGGCTCAAGGCTTAATCACGGCCGCAGTTGTGGGTCCAACCGAAGACGATATGTATCCTATCGTATATGTTGACGGCCATGAAAAACGAGAAAGGTTAGCCGATATATTAAATATGAAAAATGATCTAGTTATTCAAAGGTTGGGCGTGGACTTTGGCGATATAGATACCTTAAGGGGTAAGGCCACTGTAAATTTTTTGAAAAATCGATTTTTTTTTATTGGCTTAAAAAATAGTTTAAACCCTCTAGTTTAAAAATAGTATAAATCCTTTTAACTTCTTTTTTTAATTTTTTCCAATAAAAAACTATTCGCAAAACTTTAAACGCGTTTTTCTCGAAACATGGTTTTTCAAAATGGCACGCAGCATAAC
>OZ023312.1:69619086-69656603 GCA_964007375.1 Ophion obscuratus | reverse complement strand
AATAATAAAATCCATGAAGTAACCAATATAAGAAAAAATAAATCAGCAATAAATTTTAAATATATAAAGATCAACAATCGTTGATCAATTAATCGATAATCGATACATACCCCCCTCTGCCGCTCCAACGATTTCCCCCTCCCCGCGTGACGTCAGCCACGCCGCTGAGTCCCCCTCCCCGCGTGACGTCATACGCCGCCCGCGTGAACCCTCCGCCCCGCACCCCCCCTCAGAGGACCTGTGTTAGAACTGTCACAGCTATACTACTAAATACTTTATGATATTGATGCATATCTTCTGCTACGTTTGTCTCATCAGTCTTTGCACACTCTCATCTTCTCTCCAACATTAGTCGAAAACACTCCAAATAGGCATTATCAGTGAATGGATGTCGTGCTTTCCGATTGGAGTTGATGATTTGGAGCAACTTATTGGTATTATTTGTTAGGCGGATGGGGCAGTGCTTTGGTGCTCCCCAATCGATCTCATGTGATTGCAGTTTATCCTTTAACATAAAGTAATGCCGACACATGCGAAATAATAGATTGTTGTTTGATTCGTCTAGCACATATAACGATATAGTAATTATGTTAGCTTCACTCACCGATGGCATATATATAGTTTTAATGGCTGTCTCTGTTTAGTCCTGCGCTCACGAGGCTTGACAGGTTCTTCATCTATGTGAAATGTCATACATTGTTATCCTCGGTATCTTGTAGCAAATTGATATGCTTTTCTTCTTCTTATGTTGAGCCATGCGTATCGGAGCATTGTCTTCTTTGGTGGTATACATATTGATGAATAAATGGTTTTGAAGCACAATTAAAAAAAAAAAAATTGACCTATAATCACTGAGCATCCAATATTCGACAGATATACAGAATACCGTTCAATAATACCTGTAAGAATATCCGTGGTCACTTTTTCGTTCATCTGGGTACAAAGCTGTGACTGTCACCCATGCGAAACGTGTATTATCTCTTGATTGCACATCAATCGCAGCCCTCATAATCATTATCTCCCGTGGCAATGATATTCAACGCGTATTGATTCATACTTATTTACATTTATTGTAAGATTATGTATTTTTCGTAAAGCTCAACCACTTCCACGTTGTCGAAATTCATCACGCGTTCAAGTCGATTTCTCGTGACATTAACCCATCACCGCTGTGTCTTGCACCCATGTATATAAAATGCCTATACATGGAATACTTCAATTCCTCCAGATGCGATACTTGGACTATCAGTGACTATTGATGTTTAGTTGATAATCGTTGGCGCTTTGCATGATCCTCATGATCCTGAAAATTGGTATAAAATCACGCCGATGATTCGCGTCCACTTTAGTCAACATGGAGCTTATCGTCGATGTATAAGGCTTCAAGAAACCCGTCAACGAATTTGTCCTGAAGATGTCCATCATCAGACTCCACTACACGGATGCTGAACCGCTGACGCTCGCCTTTGACGCACCATTTGCATGGGACTCTTTACCGGCCAAGTACAAAATGACAAACAAGTGGTTGGAACGCAATTTCCATGGAATACGATGGGATCACAGCGACATACCATACGAGGCAGCTAGAAAGACAATTCGAGAAATCTTGCAAGGAGCCCCCACCATCTATGCGAAGGGTCATCGCGACCAACGTCATCGACTTGGAGACTCTGGACTGTCCATCGCTGCAGAAGCTGCTGAAAATCACAAACTCCAAATGCCCCTATCATCCCTTCAACACGAACTGCGCCCATGAGAATGTAAAATCGGTGAAAAGCTGGTTGAGCGTATACGAAGCGCGAGCGAGGGATTTTTTTTAATGAATAAAACACATTCCGATGAAAATGTCATTTGTATTCTTTATTTTACGACAAAAACATCCATCATTTACAATTCGATTAAGCATATACATTTTTACATAGTCAGCACTTTGAAAAAAAACCATGCGAACGGTGGTGCCCAATTTTGTCTCCACGCTTGGAGACGACGGAACTCGACACTGTTGTATTTTCCACCAATATACTGCATGCAGAGCTGACCATTGCGTGCCACTTGCAGCATACTCTCGAACATTGTCGGATCTTGGTCGAAGGCCTTCACAAGTCGCGCCGGTAAGAAGACACAGAACTCATCCGCCATGTCTGCGATGTAGCGTTTCCCAAATTTGGTTTGTACGGCCCTTATGTCGGAGATTAGTCGTTCCGACTTAACGGGGAGTTCTGACAGCTTCTTCGTTGGGGGGAATTCCGCCATCCAGCCGACTTTGTTGATACCCGAGAGATCCATTTTCCGCGTACTTTCAAAGTTCTTTTAGATGTTTATGTTGCAGTGGAATAGTGCAGTCTAAGGTTGGTCCACAAAAATATAACCTCCCTCGGAAGCATCCCACTCAAATTTTCAAGCCTCTCCCCTCTTTTCCAATCGTGAAAAACAGGTTCGAACACGTTCGAAGAATCGTGAAGAATTTTCCCCAGACATGTTTTCACGCTCCCGAAAAACAGGTTCAAACACGTTCGAAGAACCCAATACGTGGTGAATTTTCACAGCATTTTTTACACTCCCGACGTTGAGGTGGGGGGCCATCGATGTGATTTTTCATCTGTGGCGTATTATAATGCTCCAAGCATGGAAGATATGATATCACTTCACTATCATTCCGATGATGTTCTGGCAAACGATCCCACAATAAGCCAACATATTTTCCCCCAACATTTTAGGAGCAAGACCTTTCGAACCTGTTCGAGCTCGTTTTTTATCAAGCTCAGGGGGTGATTAGCCGGATGCACTGCGTACACACGCGCACATGCGAACATCTTGACGTTATGTTCCGGAATAGAGGCCTCGACTTTTCAAGAGCTGCGCTCAATTGGTCCATCCGCGGTCATAGCCTTTGGTCCCTTGGATTTCTTTGGTTTCTTGGAACGCTTTTCCAAGAAACCTGTCAGGACCTGGCCGTCGGCGAGCTTGGAGACGAGGCGGATGCAATTGACATTGTCTTTCGGAATGGAACCAGCTGCAGGTCATAAATATTGGACTTTGAAAGGCCGCCTTTCACACACACATACACACACACACACACACACACACGCACGCACGCACACACGAAACACTCATCGACGGCGGCTTCCCCGCCAGTCACTCCACGGACCACGTGCCCCCCCCCCCCCCCCTCCACAGTGGCCCCTCTGTGACGTCACACGCGCCCGACGACCCCCCTCCATCGTACCCCCGCACTTGGCTTCCACGCGCTGCCCCCTCTACGCCCCGCTCCCTGGACCCCCCCCCCCCCACGGACACCCTCTCCATGGACCCCCTCCTGCACACCTCCCCGGGGACCCTCCCCCCATGGACCCTTCCCCTGGACACTCCGCCGTCTGGACCCTCCAAAACCCCGCCCCCCCCCAAACCCCGCCCTCTGGACCGTCCCCCCCATGACCCTCCCTGACCCTCGCCTCAAACACCTCTCCCTCTGGACCCCTCCACCATTGACCACCTCCCCCCGAAGTGAAGCAGAATCGGCATAGCTCCTCTACTGTCATTTTTCTTTCATCATGCTGATGTTATTTTTCATCACCACATTATTATCTTGACTAGATTAGGTTTATGATTATAATTGTGGTAACGATTATTATTGTTATTTTTCATTTTATTTAAAGTTTGTTCTTATTTCGTTCTTATCATATCTTCATTCTACCGATCGATTTACCGGTTTTAATGCAATAGATAATTAAATTTCTCTTTTATTATTAACCAGCTTTCGCCCGCGACTTCGTCTGCGTGGATCGCGAAATTTTCGTTGAAATACTTTCCAACCCCTTAAGGGATGACTTTTTCTAAATGCTGAAATACGTCATTATGAATTTATACCCAATAGGCTGAGCAGCAATTTTAATGGTGCTTACTTAAACAAGCAACGGAACTCCCATGCAAAATTCCACTCGCGATCTATGTGTACCTATTACTTACATATACCAATTTTAATAGCGATCGGTTAAAGGGTGTAGAATGTTATGCGCTGCAGCGGTGCGCTTAAACAGTGTCGGAATTCTATCAATCTCAAACGTATAAACCAACATCCATTTTTGTATATATAAATTTGTTATTATTTGTATTAATGTTTGTATACTCTTCATCCTTTGCCCGAAGTTTATCTTAGGCATAATAAATTATGCCAATCAATCAATCAATATCTCCCTCCCCCCTCTCTCTCTTCGTATTTCATCTATATTATACTGTTGTCCGCGCCTTTTGGCGCAGTCAATTTACCCCAGTTCCGCTTCTCCACCTGTAAACACAATAAAAAGGGTCATTACGGTTACTGATCCCGCTGGCAAAATAATCATTCACCCGCCGCCTCCCTCGAGTGCCCTCAGGATACCGCTCCGTTACCATACCTCGGTCAGTGATACCCCGGGTCACCTTACCATCGACGTCTCTCGCCGATGGTCGACCAGGGCATTCCACCGTCTCCGAGGCCCTACCAAGGCTCTCCTTCGCCGAGGCTCTCTGCTAGCAACTCGCCATCGCAGTGTCCTCGACGTTGGTCTGCGAGCCATGCTTCCAGCGACGAGCCTCTAATGAACCTTACCGTTTCTGCAAGGGCCGAGAGAAAAATTAACACTCGGATGGTTTTAATTTCCCCCTTGCGCACAAGTCGGGCCGGAAAAGAGAACCCTGCCGACGGCACTAATTAGTGTACGTGTTACCCAGCTCCTCCCTCCCTGAACACTCTATAGGAAATCATATCGTAAAGAGAATTATTTATTTATTTGAATATTTTTTCATTCCATTAAGTTTTTGTTGATTTTTACATTAATGTATTGTTCGGTTTATACCCACCTTATCACGCATACTTGGTCCGTCGTTAACCGGTCACTCACCTGCGAAAACGCACTACTCTCACCGTGCACCCGCGAAACTCGTGTTAAGGTAATTCGGTCGAGTTTGGCGGAAGTCAAATTTTATCCGTAATTTAGATTTACTTACGTACAATTTAATCATATAAAAGCTATGAGAAATTAAATTGTTGCATAACAAAAATTATAAGCTTCTTTTAGGCGTGTAAATGATAAGTTAATAATTAATACCCGGAATAATGACAAAGACTCAACTTGACTACCTCTGTACACGTTAGGGAGCGAACTAACCTAACCTTAGGCATAAGTTACTAGATTGCATTCTCGAGTTTTGTTGTAAAGAAAATGGAGAGGGTGCGTGCTTCAGCAGGTCGCTTCGCATCATCCTACGTTTCTACGCATTATCCTACGTTTCTACGCATTATCCTACGTTTCTACGAAATCTCGCATTATCCTACGTTTGACGAGTGATGCTATTTTAAAGCAATACAATAAAGAACAGCAGGAAAAAAGGCTCGTCTTGAGGCGAGTAAAACAGAAGCAACGCCAGTATGCAATCTGCTCGGAACTCGTCTAGTTGACATTGCATATCTTGCCGAACAACTAAAATGTGATAGTTGTTCAGAACCACTTTTGCTGGCGTTCATCGAATCTAAATTGAGACGTGGATTAGCTTCGGTTCTCAGTATTCGATGCAACAAGTGTTCAGCTGTAAAAAAAGTGTACACGTCAAGGAAAACTCCGGGAGTTGAAGGGTATGCCTTGTACGATGTCAACTGTAAAGCTGCATTGAGTATTTATAATTCTCATTTCAAAATGCTTTTATCAACTCAGTCCGTCAAGAGAGAATTCTCTGTCCGGAGAGAATTCTCTGTCTCGAGCAGATTTTTTTTTCCGGTGAGAATCTCATCTGTCCGCAGCAGATTCTCTGTCCGGGGAGAATTCTCTGTCAGAGTAAATTCTCTGTTCAGAGAGGATTCTCTCTCAGAGTAAGTTCTCTGTCCGAAGAGGATTTTCTGTCAGAGCAAATTCTTTGTTCGAAGAGAATTCTCTGCCGAAGAGAATTATTTGTTTTTGTTGGTTTTTACGTATATGTGTTATGTGATATTTACGGAGTGGTTTTGGTTTTGCAACTTGAGTTATCATAAATATTGCATGGATTCCTTTAGGTTCAATTGACACTGGCATAGGCCGTGAACAAATGAAGACATTTTTCGCCGATCTGGATATTCCTCCGCCAACACACAATATCCTGAAACGAGCTGAAAAACGAGTTGGAAAATCATTCGTCACCACAGCCGAAGCTTCATTCAAGGAAGCCATTCAATTAGAAAAGGAACTTACTGTAGCTGTATTGAATGAAAGCATGTAAGTATTCTCATAAAAATTCGATTTATATCGCGATGAATTTTACTGAATTAATGAATTGTAGGGCTGCATTTACGAACGAGGGAAAGGCAAAAATTAAAGCCACCATCGATGCAGCGTGACAGACGAGAGGTAATTGCCATTCGTACGACAGTCAAACAGGTAAGACTATATAGATATTAATTTTTGTGCTGTAGAATAATATTATCGGTTTATTTTTTTGATTGATTGTGTTTGTTTGCTTTCGTTTTTGCCTGTAGATCATTCCTCACTTATCGGCGTTCTAAGTGGAAGAATTTTGGGGAGAGCTTTCCGAATTAAGATATGCTCGTTATGTTCTAATGGCTACGACCCCAAAGATCACGATTGCCGTCTTAACTGTCGGGCCTTGCCAAATCCATGGAACCGGATATGGCGGCACAACTGGTTGTTCACAATAACGACTTGGAAGATGAGAATGACAGCATTGGAACCGGCGTCGGCGATGAAGTTGCTTCAACCGTGTGTCCAATTCGGAGGGAATCTGCGCACGTCATTGCCAACGAATTTGACATGAATCACAACACTAACATGGTACATCCCTCAGGTGTCCGCCTCCGATTTTTTTGAAACTCATATATGTGATAGAGCATCGAAAACTTTGAGACACGTATTTTTTTTCGGCGAAAACATGGATTTAAGGGGGGAAACTGCCCTTCAAAGAAAGGCGTGTCGAGGGGTGATTTTACAGTTTCAACCAGACGCAATCCACCGATCTGAATGAAACAAAAACGAAAATTCTTCTAATGAAAAGCGATGAAAAATCCACTATGAAAATGTTGAGAAAAAATTAAATTAAGGCGTAAACCACCCCTCAATTAACCTTTTTTTCACCGCACACTTAAGAGGGTTATATGAAAATCAATAAAACAGGTATCATTTTGAAGGGAAATTAAAATTAAAGTTGACGGATTTTTGCGTATTGGCCGCATAGTAAATTTAAGGGGGTAAACCACCCCTAACATAAATTTATTCTTCATGGTCGTTTTTTCTGTGTTTAAAGTATATACGCTGATTTTAAATATTTCTATAAGCTACAATTTAATGTTTTATCATATTTCAAAATTATTACATTCGTCTTAAGGAGTAACTACCCCACTGACGAGAAACATCATTGAAGTATCCACTTTCGATTTCGTTGAAACTCATATATGTGGTAAAGCATTGCAAACTATTAACGATGTTTTTTTTGTATCGGCAGCAAAGCGGTGTTAGGGATGAAACCACTCTTCAAAGTTTCTCCCACAAGCAGTCCACCGATCTGAATGAAACAAAATCGAAAATTCCTCTAATATTAAGCGATGAAAAATGCACTACAAGAGTGTTGATTAAGAAAATAATTAAGGGGTGAACCACCCCTCAATTTGCCATTTTTCACCCCACGCTTAAGAGGGTTGTATGAAAATTGATAAAACAGGTATCATTTGGAAGGGGAATCAAAATTCAAGTTGTCGCGTTTTTGCGTTTCAGCGGGACAGAAAATTTAAGGGGGTAAACCATCCCTAACATAAATTTGTTCATCACCGTCGTGTTTTCTGTGTTTAACATGTATCCGCGGATTCAAAATATTCTCCCCCGTTTTTAAATTATTACGTTTTTAAATTTTTACGTTTTAAGGGTAAACTACCCACTCTATTTGCTTTTCGTTTGAAGTTTCGCGAAAGGTTTCACGAATTTCGTTAAAACTGTTTTCATTTAATCGGTAATATCAATTTCATGTTTGTGTGTGTAGGCATATTAGTTTTGGTTTTAGGAGCGGTACTTTGGGAGTGGGGACCTGGGGCTACCCCTTACTCATAAGAGTCATATTTTTAGATTGTCATAATTATATTTTCTCACCGAAAAGTTTTGTTCCTCTAATTCAAAAGTTTTGATGAAAGCATCTCCCATGCAAAGATGCAATGCAGTAACAAAAATATATTAACGATACTATTAATAACATTCAAATGGTATATGTAAATATATTTGGTTTGTTCGTTTTTTTTATTCTGCGTAAACAAAATCATAAGCAGATAAATGTTTATAATAAACCTGTTATCTCTGGGTATGAAGTTATACAATCAACGAACAGACCGATGTTTATTTGCCTACGTATCAACTTTTCTCGACTAACTGCAATAATTCATTCTTCCAGCGCGAATATTCTTATCGTGTCATGACGCGATCACGATATTTTCGTAAAATTTGTATTCTACGCAGCATTTTTACACTGCGCAAATATTAAACTGCAAGCTATTGTCATCTTAAACTGCAAGACATTAATCATACATTACCCGATAATGTGTTTACATTTTCGGGTAATGTGTGATTAGCCTCTCGCGGGTCAAGTTGTCAATAGCTTGCAGTTTTATCGCTTGCTTTATAAGACGGTTAGCATTCGGATACTTCCATTTCATTTCCATTCCATTCCATTTCAAAATACAAATTTCATCAGCCATGAAAGTCAACCCAATAAACGTTATCAAACTTCTACTAGCTACATTTAAAGCTATGGATATTTCACAAATGCCGGTTAACATCGCAGAAATTGAACTTGCGGACAGTTTTGAACAAATTTTGATCAGTTCCGTGCAAGATTATAATGGAGTTGAAATGATAGAGGAAGAAACGCTCGCTTTTTAAGAACCATTTAAACAGTACGAAGACAATGCTGTAGAAGATACCGTATGGCAAAAATATACTGGTGATAGTGATTCTGACGCCTGTTCCAGTGACGATGAGGTGAGCTACGATTACAAAAATAAAGCAGTTCAATACTGGAGGTCTGGTAAGACAAAAAACTATAGCCTCAAAACCGTCCAACAGAAATACAAATCTGTCAAGTCCGAAAGACAATAGCGGCGCTGGGCACATCAGCTGAATAAAGGCGATACTTATAAAAAAAAGCTAGCGCAAATTTCTGACTATACATTAAAGAATATGAAAACTGCTCTAGATGCTGGTGTCATTATACATGATATTGATCTTCAGAAGTGGGCGCTACAAACCCAAACGGAGATAGGTTTCAATGATGTGCGATTTAATGCCTCTACGGCTATGGAATTTTAATAATTGGCTATGGAATTTTTAAAAACAGCATCGGATTGTATGCAGAAAAATCAATAAATTTATAACGCGCAAAACTACGGGAAAAGAAGAACTTCTACGGAAAAATGGAGACAAATTTTTCGCCAATGTTGCACCACTGATAAAAAAGTATTGAACGAAAAATATGTATAAATCAGATCAAAGCGGTTTTCATGTAGAAATTCATTCGGCGCGAACTCGTGCAGCGGAAGGAGAAAAGAAAGTTGAATGTGTTGTACAGCCAGGTTCTTCAATAACTCACATCTTTACGATTCAGCCTACTATAAGCACTGAGGGGAAATTACGTACCCCACTTTTCATCGTTTTAAAGGAGACAAAGGGTGAAGTCGGACCACGAGTAGAGAAAGCGCTATTTCAAGTAGAAAACGTTTTTGTATTAGAATCCAAATCTGGAAAACTTACTTCTGGTACGTATGCTCACATATTATAATGAATGATTTTTTTTAATATACAATGTAATTGATGTCAACATTAGTATTTTTTTTTAATATTGAATGTGTTCTGTGTTAACAGAGCATTTCAAAACCTGGTTGGAAAGGGTTTTCTTTCCCAACGTCGGGAGACATAGCGTATTATTGAAAGACTCCTGGAGTGGACACTGCCCTAAGGTTGTTCATGAAGCGACACCTCGTGATAAGAAGATAATCCCAATGATTATTCCAAAAGGTACAACTGGAAAAATTCAGTCGCTCAATGTATTTTGATTCAGAGTGTGGAAAAATTTCGTCCGACATTTTTCAGACAGTGTAATATTATTAAAATCTTATATGAATTTGCACTTCAGGAATAATATAATTAAACTATTCTAATCTTTTTAAATATTCATGGTATAAAAGTAATTATATATCTAAAAAACGAGAAGATTTTTAAAATCCTGTTACCTTTGGTTTTGGTGAATCGAGCACACATTGTGAAATACCCGGTGGTAATAATTTTGCCATTATCAGATGTGCATGGTGCAAAAAGTCATTATGTTTAAAATATTTTTTGACGACTATCATTATTGCAGGATTTATGAGCCATGATTGTTGATAGTTATCATATGAAAAAAAAAGTATATGTCACGAGAAAATGATTTGACGGCATATGACTGCGATACTTTTCACAAGTACTATTAATTAAATCAGCTGATATGATTCCCAAATGAAATATGTCAAAATATATTAAAAACATGTTCGTTAACCTACTGTAAAACCCTCAGTTTCATGAATATGTTTAATTAAATAAACGGTAAAATAATAAAAATATACATTCCTCTACAAAACTACGTCGCTATATTACTACTATATTATCGCTTAATCCAGGCGCATTATCGTTCCGAAATATATGAAGTGAGCCTTATAACTTATTCTAGAAATTATTATAATTAATGATATACTAGAAGTGTATGTTTATTCCTATGGAGATGCTTAATGGATGTGCACATTAAAACCGGAAGCGTTTCGACACGAAAATATGAGTCTTATGAGTGAGGGGTAGCACCAGGTCCCACTCCCAAAGTACCGCTCCTAAAACTCAAAGCGAATATGCCTGCACACACAAACATAAAATTCATATTACCGATGAAATAAAAACAGTTATACCGAAGTTGGTGAATCCTTTCGCGAAACTTCAAATGAAAAGCAATTAGAGGGGGTAGTTTACCCTTAAAATGTAAAAATTTAAAAACGTAATAATTTCAAAACGCGGGAGTATATTTTGAATCCGCGGATACCTGTTAAACACAGAAAACACGACGGTGATGAACAAATTTATGTTAGGGGTGGTTTACCCCCTTAAATTTGCTGTCCCGCTGAAACGCAAAAACGCGTCAATTTGAATTTTGATTCCCCTTCAAAATGATACCTGTTTTATCAATTTTCATACAACCCTCTTAAGCGTGGGGTGAAAAATGGCAAATGGAGGGGTGGTTCACCCCTTCATTATATTTCTAATCAACACTTTTATAGTGGATTTTTCATCGCTTAATATTAGAGGAATTTTCGACTTTGTTTTATTCAGATCGATGGACTCCTCGTGGGAGAAACTTTGAGGGGTAGTTTTATCCCCTAACACCGTTTTTTCTGCCGATACAAAAAAAAACATGCCTAATAGTTTGCAATGCTTTACCACATATATGAGTTTCAACGAAATCGAAAGCGGATACTTAAATGATGTTTCACGTTAGCGGGGTAGTTGCCCCTTAAAACGAATGTAATAATTTTTAAATATGATAAAACATTCAATTGTAGCTTATAGATATATTTAAAATCAGCGGATATACTTTAAACACAGGAAAAACGACCATGATAAATAAATTTAGGTTAGGGGTGGTTTACCCCCTTAAATTTGCTATGCCGCCAAAATGCAAAAACCCGTCAACTTTAATTTTAATTCCCCTTCCAAATGATACCTGTTTTATTAATTTGCATACAACCCTCTTAAGTGTGGGGTGAAAAAAGGCGAATTGAGGGGTGGTTTACCCCCTAATTAAATTTTTTCTTAACATTTTTATAGTGGATTTTTCATCGCTTTTCATTAGACGCATTTTCGTTTTTGTTTCATTCAGATCGGTGGATTGCTTCTGGGTGAAACTGCAAAATCACCCCTCGACATGCCTTTCTTTGAGGGGCGGTTTCCCCCCTTAAATCCGTTTTTCCACCGATAAAAAAAATACGTGTCTCAACGTTTTCGATTCTCTATCACATATATGAGTTTCAACAAAATCGGAGGTGGGCACCTGAGGGATGTTCCTTGTAAGTCTCTCAGCAACAATTTGTGGAAGCTCCGTATACCCAAACAAACGATCGACTACCTAAAAAAATGTTTAGGGTGCGCAATAAAAAAAAATAGTGGAGATCAGGAGGCTGTATGGAAAGCTTTGTCGAATGTCATTGACCATGCCTTCGATGAACACGAGATGTATGGAAAATCGTGCAGTTTCAAAGAAGATCCGGAAAATGACAAGCATCATGGCCTCCCGGATGGAAAAGGTCTGCATGGCACACAGCTCTACACCGATTTGACGCAAATTTTTGGAACTTACGCTAACAACGCAGAAAAAATCTGCCACCTCCAGTTCTACGCAGCGTTCTCGATGTCCGCGTCCCATCAACCACGCACTACTAACTGGCAATCCTTTGTGTCCTGGCCTCGTGCCTCACCTCGTGCCTCATTTGCGTACAGTATAAAAATCAGTGATCGCATTTAAATTTTACAGTTGAATATTTTTACTGAAATCACTAATGTATTCACAATATCAAACGGCAAATAAACCAGTGTAACTGTAAAAATCTTTGCGTGTACCGGAAAATTCGTCATGTTTGTAGGACAGGATTTACATTACTCTGTTTTACTGTAAAATGAAAAGTGGTAAAAGGAATACGACAAAGTAAAATTGATAAAACAGGTATCATTTTGAAGGGGAATCAAAATTCAAGTTGACGCATTTTTGCGTTTCAGCGGGACAGCAAACTTAAGGGGCAAACCACCCCTAACATAAATTTGTTCATCACCGTCGTGTTTTCTGTGTTTAACATGTATCCGCGGATTCAAAATATACTCCCGCGTTTTGAAATTATTACGTTTTTAAATTTTTACATTTTAAGGGTAAACTACCGCCTCTAATTACTTTTCGTTTGAAGTTTCGCGAAAGGTTTCACCAACTTCGCTAAAACTGTTTTCATTTCATCGGTAATATGAATTTTATGTTTGTGTGTGCAGGCATATTCGTTTTAAGTTTTAGGAGCGGTACTTTGGGAGTGGGACCTGGTGCTACCCCTCACTCATAAGACTCATATTTTCGTGTCGAAACGCTTCCCGTTTTAATATGCACATCCATTGAGCATCTCCATAGGAATAAACATACACTTCTACTATATCATTAATTTTAATAATTTCCAGAATAAGTTATAAGGCTCACTTCATATATTTCGGAACGATAATGCGCCTGGATCGAGCGATAATATCGCCAGCGACGTAGTTTTGTAGAGGAATGTATATTTTTATTATTTTACCGTTTATTTAATTGAACATATTCATGAAACTGAGGGTTTTACAGTAGGTTAACGAACATGTTTTTAATATATTTTGACATATTTCATTTGGGAATCATATCAGCTGATTTAATTAATAGTACTTGTGAAAAGTATCGCAGTCATATGCCGTCAAATCATTTTCTCGTGACATATACTTTTTTTCATACGATAACTATCAACAATCATGGCTCATAATTCCTGCAATAATGATAGTCGTCAAAAAAATGCTTTAAACACAATGACTTTTTGCACCATGCACATCTGATAATGGCAAAATTATTGCAACCGGGTATTTCACAATGTGTGTTCGATTCACCAAAACCAAAGGTAACAGGATTTTAAAAATCTTCTCGTTTTTTAGATATATAATTACTTTTATACCATGAATATTTAAAAAGATTAGAATACCGCGGTGATGAGAGTTGATTGTGTGTAAGTGATTGCAGTTTAATTATATTATTCCTGAAGTGCGAATTCGTATCAGATTTTAATAATATTACACTGTCCGAAAAATGTCGAACGAAATTTTTCCACACTCTGAATCAAAGTACATCGAGCGACTGAATTTTTCCAGTTGTACCTTTTGGAATAATCATTGGGATTATCTTCTTATCACGAGGTGTCGCTTCATGAACAACCTTAGGGCAGTGTCCACTCCAGGAGTCTATCAATAATACGCTATGTCTCCCGACGTTGGGAAAGAAAACCCTTTCCAACCAGGTTTTGAAATGCTCTGTTATCACGGCTCACATTCAATATTTAAAAAGAATACTAATGTTGACATCAATTACATTTTGTATTTAAAAAAAAATAATTCATTATAATATGTGAGCATACGTACCAGAAGTAAGTTTTCCAGATTTGGATGCTAATACAAAGACGTTTTCTACTTGAAATAGCGCTTTATCTACTCGTGGTCCGAATTCACACTTCGTCTCCTTTAAAACGATGAAAAGTGGGGTACGTAATTTCCCCTCAGTGCTGATAGTAGGCTGAATCGTATAGATGTGAGTTATTGAAGAACCTGGCTGTACAACGCATTCAACTTTCTTTTCTCCTTCCGTTGCACGAGTTCGCGCCGAATGAATTTCTACATGAAAACCGCTTTGATCTGAATTATACATATTTTCCGTTCCATACTTTTTTATCAGTGGTGCAACATCGGTAACAAATTTTTCTCCATTTTTCCGTAGAAGTTCTTCTTTTCCCGTAGTTTTGCGCGTTACAAATTTATTGATTTTTCTGGATACAATCCGATGCTGTTTTTTAAAATTCCATAGCCAATTTTTAAGATTCCATAGCCGTAGAGGCCTTAAATCGCAAATCATTGAAACCTATCTCCGTTTGGGTTTGTAGCGCCCACTTCTGAAGATCAATATCATGTATAATGACACCAGCATCCAGAGCAGTTTTCATATTCTTCAATGTATAGTCAGAAATTTGCGCTAGCTTTTTTTTATATGTATCGCCTTTATTCAGCTGATGTGCCCAGCGCCGCAATTGTCTTTCCGACTTGACAGATTTGTATTTCTGTTGGACGGTTATGAGGCTATAGTTTTTTGTCTTACCAGACCTCCAGTATTGAACTGCTTTATTTTTGTAATCGTAGTTCACCTCATCATCACTGGAACAGGCGTCAGAATCACTATCACCAGTATATTTTTGCCATACGGTATCTTCTACAGCATTAGCTTCGTACTGTTTAAATGGTTCTTGAAAAGCGAGCGTTTCTTCCTCTATCATTTCAACTCCATTATAATCTTGCACGGAACTGATCAAAATTTGTTCAAAACTGTCCGTAAGTTCAATTTCTGCGTTGTTAACCGGCGTTTGTGAAATATCCATAGCTTCAAATGTAGCTAGTAGAAGTTTGATAACGTTTATTGGGTTGACTTTCCTGGCTGATGAAATTTGTATTTTGAAATGGAGTGGAATGGAAATGAAATGAAAGTATCCGAATGCTAACCGTCTTATAAAGCAAGCGATAAAACTGCAAGCTATTGACAAATTGACCTGCGAGAGGCTAATCACACATTACCCGAAAATGTAAACATATTATCGGGTAATGTATGATTAACGTCTTGCAGTTCAAGATGACAATAGCTTACAGTTTAATATTTGCGCAGTGTAAAAATGCTGCGTAGAATACAAATTTTGCGAAAATATCTTTATCGCGTCATGACCCGATAAGAATATTCGCGCTAGAAGAATGAATTATTGCAGTTAGTCGAGAAAAGTTGATACGTAGGCAAATAAACATCGGTCTGTTCGTTGATTGTATAACTTCATACCCAGAGATAACAGATTTCCGAACGGGAGCATTCTGGATAATTACGCATTTAAGAATCGAAGCGTAAACATTTATCTGCATATGATTTTTTTTATGCAGAATAAAAAAAACGAACAAACCAAATATATTTATATATACCATTTAAATTTTATTAATAGTATCGTTAATATATTTTTGTTACTGCATTGCATCTTTGCATGGGAGATGCTTTCATCAAAACTTTTGAATTAGAGGAACAAAACATTTCGGTAAGAAAATATAATTATGACAATCTGAAAATGTGAGTCTTATGAGTAAGGGGTAACCCCGGGTCCCCACTCCCAAAGTACCGCTCCTAAAACTCAAAACTAATATGCCTACACACACAAACGTAAAATTGATATTACCGATTAAATGAATATGTATATTGAAACGTTTCGCGATTTCTTGCGAAAGTTTTGGTTTCCTTTTTGGGCCGTCGTTTACGCGGACTATGAGGAAACGTGGTTGAGCGGCGAATATTCTGCCGAAGGATGGTTTTTGGGGTTCCCGTAGCCTGCTGAAGAGCGATGTACGTTACGTGTGCCGGAATTGATGATTGGGATTTTCCAGAGGTTTTTTGGAGATGCCTCAGTGGTAAGAGGGTCTCAGAGACGCCTGTCTCAATCCGTCATCATCGGCATTTGATGTGTCGGATTGTCGTATTTGATATGAATAGGTGGAAGAACAATTATGCTCGTTAGTACGTTAGTTCGGTGATTCTAAAGAGATTAGTTCGGTGTAGCGACGTTTACAGGGATCTGGAACGGGTGGCGAGAAGCGCAGTCGTGTTGGAAAGACAAGGACAGGAAGAGTCGTGCGAGGTGTTGTACGCCCGCGATTCACGGACGCGGTCTCTCTCTCCTTCGTTCACTCTCTCGCTCGCACTTGCATAGGCCGCGAGCGTCGTCGTGTACGCGTTACGCCGGTGTCGGGGTCGCTTCTGTATAAGAATGCGATGGCCCTTGAATTTACTGTTATTCGGTCTATGTGGCGATACTATCGGTTGGCACTGTTGCAAAGTGCAACTAAGCACACGGTTGCCGAGCCGTGTAGCTCACGCGCTAGAAAAGCTAGCGTTGATAATACGCGTGCTCGAGGCCGGGTTTTCCAGCGTACCCCGAGTGCGTATAGCGGGCCGTCCGAGAGGGACGGCGGGCCTCCTCGGTGCCAAGCAAGGAGGGCCAAAACCAGAGAAGCTGGTTAAGAATAATCCCCGTTGTGCAGCGAAGCGCGATCGGCACTTCACGGACTGCACACTCCGAGTATTTGTGCGTGAAATGCGTAGTATGGCGATCGATCGTCCTAATGACGATCGATCGGACGTTATTTTAGAGTTCCCTAACTAGCAATCACCATGACGACTCTATTTCCGAGGTCGGACATCCAGCGCAGTGCTGGGGCTCCCCAAGGAAATAGAGTATCTAACCCGAAGCTGGGTATATTCTTGGATGGGACCAAGGGTCAGGCCGCGAGGCCTCCATCCGGCGATCCGAGATGTCGGATAACAGTTGACTCCACGTGTAATGATGAGTATTTTGCGAAGAGTGCCGCTCCGGCTCGTGCACGCCCTTAAATAGCCTCAGGCCCGTCAGGAGAAATTCCATTTCTCTTGCGAATCTGGAGGACTAGGTAGGGAATCACGCCGCCGAGGAACACTCCGTTGGTGGGGTGACAGCGTTGGTGATTTTGAGGAGATTCGCATACTATAGCCATTTCGAGGGACAAAGTATATCCGATTGTTCCTCTCTTTGATATCAGGCGCACATTAGGCGTGAAGAGGCGTCGTGATGAATTTGGAGCGCACTCTTGTCTGATGGGAGTGATCGTATCGCGAGACTCGAGAGATGTTAGACAAGGGGCGGGGACTCCTGCGGCTTGTCCTGCTCCTTGCGATGGGCGGAGCCCCTTGCGAGGTGTCACGGGCTCGCCCCGTATGCTTAGGGCAAGCGTCCTGCCCCACCGACGGCATGGCCGGTTGGTCCAACCATAGGCCATCGCAAGCAATTATCTCGGAATTGGTGTGATACTTGCGTGCCAAATGTGGCGGATGCCCACCTGGGCAATCGAACCGTTACATATATATATATATATATATATATATATATATATATATATATATATATATATATATATATATATATATATATATATATATATATATATATTAAATGCACACACACACACACACACACACACACACACACACACACACACACACACACACACACACACACACACACACACACACATTGTAATTGGTTTCGTCGAACTTTTAAAATTTTATTTTTATAATCAAATTAACAGTGTGGCGACGTGAACGGTATTCACTGGTTGGGACTTGTCTAACGCGTGGCACGACCAGGACACAAAGGACTGGCAGTTCTTTCAGCGTTATCTAATGTTATTTTCACCCTTAATTTTGTATAATATACGATTTGTGGCACTATTAAATTACGGGGTTCATCAATTTTGAAGTGCAGTATTAAATCTAGAACGTTTCCCGTGTTTATACTGTAAAAAGCAACGATCGGAAACTGAAACTACACCAGCTACTGCTCACTTTTTTGAACGAAACACGCCACTGTTGAAGCACCTACGTAGACATTGTCGATATAACTGGCACATACGTTGTTGACACTACATATTAATCTACTGTCAAATTACGGGTTGAGTTGAATTTATATTACAGTGTTAAAGTGTAAAAATTTACTCTGGACTACACTGTATTTTGAAACGTTCACTTTGTTCACACTGTAAAAGCAACGGTCCAAAACGGAAACTATATCTGTTGCTAACCAGTTTCTAGAACAGAGGACTTCACTATTAAAACACCTACATAAACTCTATCGATATGACTAGCGCATTGATTGTACATAATACAGATTAACCAACTGTCAAATTACAAGTCTTATTAAATTTACATTACAGTGTTGAACTGTCAAAATTTACTTTTGACTACACTGTATTGTGGACTGTGTGTTCCAGTAAAAGATACAGTAGAGCGGGTCGAGTCCAAAGAGGACAACATAGGAACTGTAATAATTTCCTTTGAGCACATTGTGTTCCAGTAAATATCGCTGTGCAATCGCTCGAGTCCAATGCGAACTGTGTAGCCCTTGTATTTTGCACTATTTCTCTTTTCCGTGGAGATGCGCCAGATTTTCAAAAAAATGCTGGTACGGGGTACGTTGCGAACGTTAGTAAAAAACTGGCCGTCTCTCCCGGAAAGCATACGTTACAATTTCGAGGAAAAAAAGATGTTCGGTGACAAGAACGAGCAAAAAGAATAAAAACTGCAGAATTCAAGAGGCGTCAGTTTAGAAAAAAATAGAAATCAATACAGGAACAACGCGGAAAGAAGAGAGGGCATTACTTATACTTCAGGGTGCGTATTAACCGAAGAAATTGTGGCATATAAAAAAGCCTCCATCATTCCAGCTGAAGACATGGTTGCAATCGTATTTGATCTCGAAACTACAGGATTCGATCTTTAAGGGAGACTTTGTCCTTGGAGTGCCATATTTCAGGTGTTTACATTTTTTTTTTTTATTGGAAACGAGTAAAGCTTTTTGAGTGCGGTTTTTTTCTTACGTTTATTCATGATATACAGAACGTTAAAAATTTTTTTTTGAAAAAAAAAACCAAAATGTCTGCCGTTGCAGCTCCGCGAAAACAGGTCCTCAAATCGCGGGAGTTAAACGGACGGTTTCAGATCAACTCTTTGTTGATCTGAAACACAAATTCGAAGTATCTTATCAATCTGTCACCCTTTGGTCATGGAATGACTGATGGGTTTTTCGTTTAGTCCAAATTTCGGAAAATGGCGGCAATTTAAAAAAAATCGAATTTTCGCGTTTTTTCGCATAAAAAGATAAATAATAAATGAAAAAATGTATCTATCGAAAAAGCGATCCGCCATTCCGTGAAGACATATTTTCTGAGTATGTTCTCCAAATTTCAGATCGATATGTTAATTATAGCGGTCAGGAGAATGTCAGCCATTTTTAAAAACGTGTTTTCGAGAAAAACGCTTTTAAAGTTTTGTAATGTGTTTACACAAATGTGTTTATAATTACCGCTAATCGGCAATGCCTGGTCCATAGAGGCATCCCTCCTCTTCTTCTAGCTGCTCATGTTGAGCCGCTAACATCTCCCGCTGATCAATTCGGGCCTTTTTTGCTGCGTTGGTTACCTGCTTCTCCGCGCGCTCGATCCTTGCTTTGTCCCGTGAATGGACCCAGCTCTCGGCGAATGTGCCAATCCGGATACTCATGAGGTCCATGGCAATTAACAATGATTCCTCACCTTCGTTGAAGATAATCACTGCTAATTCCGTGGCAATATTGACCTCATCTGCGCCGGAATGAAGATGTTTGGGCGCACGCATCCAAATCATATTATTAAGTGACTCATTACTGTTTTGAGTATGAGTACCCAAACATCTTTCGAGCAAATCGTCCGACAACAAGTCTTTGTAAATTGGCTCGATGGCCTTCAGAACAGTATCACTAAGAGGAGCCTTGTGCTTATATAAAGACAAAGTATCCGACGCTTCAGCTTTACGCCACGTACACCAGCTGTTTTCTCCTGGTGGACACTTCTCATGCTGGGGTTTTTTATCCGTGGAGCTCTTGTGGTAATACGTGGCCCATATCGCGTCCTTCATGGCTTGCACAGAATGTGAATTTCGGCGGATAGCAAGCAAGGCCATAGTAGTTAGTGAGTTCTCCGATCGCTTTATCTGTGAGTTTGCCTGCCCCTTTTCCTCCGAGTCCCTTGGTTCCTTTTTTCATATTTCTCAATCTCGTTCCCATTCTTTTTTCAACGTGACAAATACATTCTTTTTTTTGACAGTAACGTCATCATAGGGATTAGCCTCAAGCAATCCCTTAAACGTTTCACTGTCACCATCCCCGACGTAAGTGACGTATTTCACTCCGTGCAGTTCTACCGATCGAAGAAACATTTCGGTGATTCCGTCGGTTTCCATCTTTCCTGCGGAACCGACGTGGTTTGCGGTGAAAGTTTCCACGTGTGTTTCCTTCCATACATCGTAACCAGCAGGATCTTCATCTTTTTTTTCTCCCAAAAGCTACAAGATTTGCAACACTTCGATTTCACCATGGCGTCGACAACTTTTTTGGTGTGGTATCCAATGAGACTAGTCACGCCAATGAGAGATGAAAACCCTCTCTTTTTCCACGTGCCATCTCCTGAAACGATGAAGTGATCTTCCTGTAGTCCTCGAGGAACGTTTTCTTTCTTCTCCTCTGCTACAGCTTTCATCAGAACCATGTCGTAAACGGATTTCGTCGTGATTCGTACGTTTTCTACCTAAGCGTAATATATTGTGGTCGTCATCCCGCTGCAAATGTCCATCATGCCACAAAACCTGCTCAAACCATTGATTCCGAGGCCTAATAAACGGAAAACAAATACGATTCGGCGATTTATTTCATAAGCTTTACCGATAAGTGGACACGAAGTAACACCTTTTTCCCCGCACTCGCATTTTAAATTCAGTTTGAAACCGATGCCTCGTCGATCACGCATGGAAAAAGCGATTCGTCCGTTGCACTCTTTACACAAAACGTTATCGGATAAAAAGTTAAAAACTAATACGAAGTTCAAAAAGAAGTACACTGAATCAACACTTAGTTCATAACTTCCCAATTTGCCACTTTGTAAAATTTTCTGCGCTGACGTGCGTGTGAACGACTTGCTCTTTTCAAATTCCCAGCGATTAGGGGGTTGCGGAGGCGATCTTTTGCGCCCGTACTGTTTCGGATGATCTTTTGTACCCTTTCGAGGCATATTGCGAACAAATTTTCGATAAATTACTTGAAAATAACGAAAAACAAAAAAACACAGACGCTATGAGGTTTTCGCTTTTAATGCCGAAGCCAGACTGAAATAACCGTTGCAAAATCGATAAAGGAGAAAGTAGGGACCCTATTCAAAGGTTTCTAAGCATGAAAGGCTCTGTATACCTGCGTCAGACGCGCTGAGACCTGCAGGAACCCAGCAAGCCGGGCGCCCCGCTGAGACGGTCAGAGCGCGCTGACGGTGTCAACTTCAAACGCGTTTACAATATCGTAAACGTTCGAAATCCGGGAAACGCTTTGACAGATTTATTTCTACTT
Organism: Ophion obscuratus; assembly: GCA_964007375.1. Classification (NCBI taxonomy): domain Eukaryota; kingdom Metazoa; phylum Arthropoda; class Insecta; order Hymenoptera; family Ichneumonidae; genus Ophion; species Ophion obscuratus. Next base: position 69,634,783 of record OZ023312.1, on the reverse strand, counting down.
ACATGTAGATTAAGAATCTGTAATAAAAAAAAAATTGATTTTTTGAAAATCCGAGGACAAAGTCTCCCTTAAAGCAGAAGTTGTCCAACTCGCCGCTATATTTCAGAACCAGGAATTCAATTGTTACATTCTTCAATGTAGGGAGGGACAACTGTTTCTGAGAGACCATGATGGAAGTCGTCCTGTTGAAACGAAACAGCTACTAATTGCCTGTACGGCATTTATCACATTCCTGAAGAATGTATCGCAGAATGTTATCCTCGTAGCCCACAAGGGAGTCACCTTCGATGGTCCGCAGATCGTTACGGCAATGCACGCAATCGGATTACTTGAAAATTTTGGGTCGGTCGTTAAACCGTAATGTACCCGTATTCAAGAGCTCCAAGGAATTAACGTCCCGAATAGCGGAAAAGGGAATCTTCAAATTGCCGGATCTGGCTCCCGATTATTTAGGACCTGACAGTTGAAAAGGAGCGCACAATGTGGTTGTAGATGTCCGAATACACGATAATCTACTCAAGAGATTTGCGATAACACAGACACAACTAATGTGCCGTGCCGTATCATTCTCTTTGGTTGCAAATGCTGATCGCGATCGAAAAGAAAGGAAAACAAGAATATCTATTATCACAAAAATCGCTGGAGCTGGTCTCCCTATAAGTCAGCTTACGAGGACGTTCAACATCAATGGTGAAAATGGAATAACTACGTTTCTCGATGAAGATATTGGCGGAAAACCTCGAGTATTTAAAAATCAAACTGTCCTCCGTAAGCTTTGCGATGCTCTTCGAACTCTATCTCAACAACGTGATTTGACGATTGTATTAAAGAAATACGCTGTAATTTTTAAAATAGTTACAATCCAAGACCTGTGATTTGAATTCTTATAACAATATAAACAAAGATATTTTACTGTAAGTAAAAAACAAACGTTTCTAGTTCAATAGAGTATATAATTAATGCTGCGAACATGTTTGAATAAATTTTATATCACACTCACTGGAAATGATTTACTGTTTTTTTTAAGTCCTACCCCATCTGAATTACATATACACGTGTATATATATCTGTAGATTCCATACATATCGTATAAACGTAAAATCTGATATATGAGTTAATACGGTATTTGATTTATATTGATCATCGAATATTGTTCAATCAATATTGTGCCGCACAATAGTTAGGAAAGAAAAACAGAATTTCCGCTTACGCAAATTTAAATCGCGCGCCTCTTATAGACTCTGTGACGTCATCAGCGACGTTGTCGTATTTACGACATACGAGCTGAAAAATTACGAAAACGGTCTCATTTAACTCGCAATATCTCGCAAAATATATGGACACATATCGATTTTTTTCTTTAACGTATTATGCATATTACAACGATACCGCACAAAAGTTTTTTCTACAAAAGAGTACTCTTGTTACATCCTAGCGAATGTGCCTTCTCTCGGTTATTCCCAATATCCTCATTTGCCATTATAAGCTGATTATTAAATGTATAAATCTAGTAATAAGGAGAATAACCGCGTAAAAAGGAACGTGCGTACGTTTCGTACGCATATTCAACCCACAGCGATATGCGCACGATAGCAGCACCGTCAGTTATCGACTTTTCCTATGCCATTGGCTGTCAACAAGAACGAGATCCAGGCGCATATTCCAAGAAGAACTGTCGAACGAAAAATCAATCATCAGCTCGATCAACAGACTCCAAAAATCCTACGCCGGCCCAACCCCATGAGAACCGAGAAAGCCTCTACCCTAGATTACTTCATCATAACATAGTCTAGACGGCTCCGACGAATTTATAACTCTGATTGAAAAATAAGACATCCGGTCTCGCAGCGTAGTCCGACATACAAACCTCTCGATATGAGAAGTCACCATAGCTATAAATTCACATAACACAAACCATGCGCATGCTTAGGTCTCAGATATTGAACTGTATTTCCCATGCGCTTTTTCACCGAAACACGAGACAAAGGTCTCCATTCTTCATACGCATATTAGTCAGAACCGATGCCCTGAAATAAGGTCACGCGCGTGCCTAAGAAATCTGTAACCTACTCGCACACCATACCGCGACCAACCACGCTAATTAACCGATATATTCACGACCAATGGACCAATCCCCGAAGAACTAGATGACCAAGATCACACTCTCCCTAAGGTTCCTTCTCCCACTACTGAACCTCTCCTAATTTTCATATAAAGAAAGACTTCCTTCCTGAAATCAGTCTCCCGTCAACCACCATCAAATCAAGTTCTTCTATTGAGTCTCAATACCAGTCTCCCGTCAATCTTCATCTATTGGGAGTACAACTTTGCAGTGACCGTTTTTTTCAAAAGTTTAAGGCTTTATTATAAAAAAGTGGCTACATATTTTTTAATCAAAGTACTGCCCGTCGCTAGCTACGACCTCGGCCCATCTTTCAGGTAGCATTCGAATCCCGCGTCGATAAAAGTCTTGGTCCTTGGAGGCAATCCAGGAATCGACCCAATTTTTGACTTCTTCGTAAGTACCGAAGTGCTAGTCAGCCAAATCGTGTGCCATTGACCGGAACAAGTGATAGTCGGAAGGGCCAATGTCTGGAGAGTACGGCGGGTGGGATAAAACCTCCCATTTCAGCGTTTCCAAGTACTTTTTCACGACATTTGCAACATGGGGTCGGGCATTGTCATGCTGCAGTATCACCTTGTCATGTCTTTCGTTGAATTGTGGCCGTTTCTCTTTGCGTGCCTTACTCAAGCGCATCAACTGACGTCGGTAGAGTTTCCCTGTGATGGTTTCGGATGGTTTGAGCAGCTCATAGTACACAACGCCCAGCTGGTCCCACCAGATACACAGCATCACTTTGGATCCGTGAATATTCGGTTTGGGCGTCGATGACGGAATATGACCAGGCAGTCCCCATGATTTTCGGCGTTTAGGATTATCGTAGTAAACCCACTTTTCATCTCCAGTCACAATCCGGTGCAAAAATCCCTTCCTTTGTTGTCTTTGGAGCAGTTCCCGCAAATGCTGAGAATTCGGCTCGTAGGTTGCCATGTTTGAGTGCCAATAACTTTATAATGCATACACGTATCCGTTACCTTTTTTAAATTGTTTACATTGGCAGAGCCTCTAGTTTAAAATGCCACTTTTTTATTGAGCTAGGGCCACTACTTCGGCCGCAGTGGCTCTCTAAGTAAAACGGTCACTGCAAAGTTGTACTCCTAATAATTCAGAACTTAGTCTCCTGTCAACTACCATCGACTCAAGTTCTTCTATCAAGTCTTAATCCAGAAGCGTAAAGAATATCTCCAATTAACCGTTATACGAACAGTCTTCATTTTTTGAGTCACAAAAGTTTTATTTTACACTTGTATAATTTCTACCATCAGTCCGTCAATATCAATCTCAATTCATCGACCTTGCGCGCCGTTCATATTTCTATCTACGCGTAGTGCCCGTTGTAATAAACACGTCTAGTATACACACGTCCAGCGTAAAATCCTGCGAGCGTCTTACCAGCAATTGTACCAGCGAGCCCACCAGGCCAAGAGCGAAGGCCTTTGTAACGCGAGCGACAACAAACATCCACGCAAGCGAGCGAGCGAGGGACCGAGCATCAAACACGACCAATGTAAGCTAACCATACCTTTTTCTTTTCTGTATTAATTCTTCAATATTCAATATTCAACTTGCAAAATTCTGCATTCATCGTAGGCCTGATCGCTTTAACCCGTCTAGTAATCTTATAATAAATAACATAGTGTCAATCTTACACCAATTCTGTCGAATTATTCCTCAATACCGAAATATCGCGTCAATTCCTTAATTCTATTCTTTCCCACGCACTACCCCTTTTTACCCTCATCCCGTGCTATTGCGCTAGGCGTAGGCAATAAAGAGGGAAACGAAAATATTATGCTCTCATCCTTTCCGTATGTGACACTCTGGAAATACCTTTTTTGCCAATGTAAAGGGAATTTTGAACGTGCAGTCCTATGTTCCCCGTGTTAAATGATCCAACTTTGAATTCGTGCTTCTCGATGAAAATTCTCGATATTTTCGAGAAGAACGTGAAAATTCTCGATATTTTCCTATACAATATCAGTGAGTTTCAACTCGAACAGTAGTAAATAACTTAGTTGCCATGCATCTTTAACCATGCACGCTAAGTCATTGCGCAGCATTTGCAGTATACTTGCGTGGTACTCACATTGTAGTTTTATTGGGAGTACAAATAAGTCTCCGCCGTTTCAGAAAAATGGCCCCACCAGGAGGTTATGGTTGAAATCGTTAGATGTAAAACGTCATATGGTAACGTCGGACATCTGGCAAGATCATAACCTTGAAATATTAGCGATTTTGTATCAGCATCACATTATTTTTTTTGTGCGGTAATTTGCGGGAACTTTTGATTTACTTCTTTAATTTAAAAAATCCTGCAGTTACGGTGCATCGATTGCTTGTAGAAGCATATGGTGAGGCTGCTTTAAGTGACAGAAGTTGTCGTGAGAGGTTTCAAAAATTTTATAACGGTGAGGTCGACGTCGAAGACAAAGAACGTAGCGGAATGCCGAAAGTACACGAAGACGCAGAACTAGAAGCATTATTGGAGGGAGATTCGTGGCAAATGCAAGAGTTCCCGCAAATGACGCTTATTCGGCTCAAAGCTTGACATTTTCGCACGAAACAATGTTGTAATGCTGATACAAAATCGCTCATATTTCAAGGTTATGGTCTTGCCAGATGTCCAACCTTACGATATGACGTTTTACATCTGACAATTTCAACCATAACCTCCTGGTGCGGCCATCTTTTGTCAAATGGCGGAGACTTATTTGCACTCCCAATATATAATGGTGACACCAATTTCATGTTACAACAGTAAGGTGATTTTTTAAAATAAAAATAAAATAATACGCAAAATATCATACCTAAGGTTTAATAATTTTGTTTACAATTTTTTTCGTAAACTTGCTTGGCTATTTTATAAAAAGTTACTTCACTTTTTTGTACATTTAAATTGAAAATATATAATCAAAACATTGTTTAGATAAAAATAAAAAATATTCTAAGATAAATCAGACTTTTTAACATGGTAAAACGAGTGATATTATCGAAAGAATTCTTTATTGCTTGGCATTGTTTTTTTTTCCTTTTTCAAATAATCTTCGACATGAGTTAGCAATACATGACGCGTTTCAATTTCGGAAGTTCATCCGCATGATCGCCGGTAGATCAGAAAAAATAATAGGATTATTTGGTTCGAATAAAAACCACTCGATCCTCTGGCAATCATTGTCTTGTCCTCTCTTTGAATTTTATTGAAGAATAGGAGATTCAAGCTCGCAGCAGTGAGCGGACGAACCTTGAGTAAAAAATGGGTTGGGGACGGGGGGGGGGGGGGCTCACTCAAAGACGCGACGAACAATCGTCACCGTGTATTCCGATCTAAGGGTCATACTACTTTAGAATTCTTTTTTTTTAATTTGACTTTAGAGATGCATTGAACCATCTAGATAAGGGGAAAAAGTTTTGTACCTGTAAAACAAGGTCCGCAGGCCCGTATGGGTCTGCCGTGAAAGTGGCTGGCCCGTGTGCGAGACATCAACCGTTTTCCTCGAACAATTTTTTTAAACGGCACACAGCATAACCACAACAATTTCCATTCTTTTCACTCCAAATTTTGAGTACATATTTAAAGTAACATTCCGAAGAGAAATGCGTACGGTATTTTCCATGAGTTAATTATATCATTAGTTATTAACTAATGATTGTCCTTTTTTTCTGTCGAAAATTAAGTTTTCAGTTTAACGTTTGCCAATTACACAAAAATTAATATTATCACAATCCTCTACGTATATATCTAGCTATACTCGTGTAAATTAATAAAAAAATTTAATTGTTTTTCTAAAATCAAATATGCATTAGCAATTCTGCATGCCGCAGCGCATCTCAAATTCAACATGCCTCGCCAGAATGGCTCGAGTGTCATCATTTGGTAGAATTTTTAAATATAAATTCCTTTTTGTTCACTTGAAGATATGACTAATAACATTCTCGAATATTAATATTCTCTTATTTGTCCTTCTACAAAAAAAAAAATCGCGAAATATCACGCAATTTTGGACGTCCACAGTGGTGCCCTTAAGGTAAAACGAGCGCGCGCTCTTGATTTCTATTGATTTCGTTCACATTTTAAGCAGACATTGTTCATATCATTATACATGTTTGAGTGAAGTTTCACAACATTTGACTATTTAGATTGCGAGATAATGGGTTTTTAAATAGAGCAGCTTTTAACACTGCATTGACCGAAAGTCAGGTCACATAATTCGTCGTATCATTCTATTGGGTTTATTAAATTTGAAAAAAATATATGTTTAGATAGAAAACTAGTTAGGGAACGAGTGAAAAAAGTTTCGATTGTCATTACTATTCAGTTCTGCTAAAAAAGTTCAGTAACGACAGAATAACTCTCGGTATAAAATATTTGTCCCCTATAATAAGAAGACATTATACAACACCGCGGAATAGTTTTGTGCAATATTTCGAGAGAAAAAAAATATCGTGTTCCTAAAGATAAATCCTTTTATCGTAAAAAAAAATTGCAATATAAACATTACTAATTTGACATTGTCTGTTCTGAAATTTCACTGAAACATGCATAATGATACAACGTCTAGTGAAAATTTGAATAAAATCTATAGAAATCAACAGCGCGCGCTCATTCTACCTTAAGGGGGGATTGTCTTTTTTTTCGCAAAATTTACCGCTTTTTGGGAATTTTTTTGTGAAGAAAGTATACAACGGAAAACTTGTGAAACTTGGCACATAGTTTTATTGATCTGTTTACTACATACAAAAAAATGTTTAAACAATTTCATCAAAAAATCCGCCTCCCACCCCCCTCGACGCGCGATGGTCCTTTTTTGATGGTGTGCACGATTTCTCAAAAACTATTCAACCGATTGCCTTCAAATTTGGACAGAATGCTCCGCTGACATCCTTTTATCATTTGATGAAGCAAAAAAGCAATACGTTTAATAGTTTTTTATTTATAACAAAAAGTCGATCAATTTTTTTCGAAAAATCGATACTTCAAGTTCAAAACGTCACCAAATCGTCAATTTTTTTTCCCCTTCATCGAACGATAGCTATATGTGTCTAAAGTAAAATGCTTTTTGGGTTTTTGTTGCAGGATGAACGTAAAGGCTGTAATCGTGCACACCATCAAAAAAGGACCATCGCGCGTCGAGGGGGGTGGGAGGCGGATTTTTTGATGAAATTGTTTAAACATTTTTTTGTATGTAGTAAACAGATCAATAAAACTATATACCAAGTTTCACAAGTTTTCCGTTGTATACTTTCTTCACAAAAAAATTCCCAAAAAGCGGTAAATTTTGCGAAAAAAAAGACAATCCCCCCTTAACGCGTTTCAACCATTGACCATTCAATTTTGTTGGGCTGGAGATTTGGACCAGTCGACGCAGACTATGAGATGATGGTAGCCGTAACCATTGAGATGCAAGAAGGCCCTAGCGTCCTCGGCCTTTGTTTTGAAACGTACATACGTAACCGAAAGGCCTTGCACAGATTGGTGGTGCGATCGTTGACGCGATATTGTTCCTGAACGAAGCTGAAGGATTCGACGAGTTCCTCGAGGTCAGCCTCACTGATGCTCTCGGAGAGATTGGAGACAGCGGTGATATCCTCGCGACACTGAGATTGTATGTATACTGTGGCCGTGATGATTGATGCTGTTTCTCATCCTCGGCAGTACGTACTTGCTGCCCTGGATAAATCCGATGGTCTATCTCGATGGTAAGTCCGACGCTATATTGGTTTTGGTTTCTACATGATAGCCCAGATACGTACCACGTACCTAGCCCAGTCCCTGCCACGTATTCGCGTACGGTATCGGTACCGGTATTAGTATGGCGAGGATACAGAAACGGTATATTGTACTATTGTACAGTGTACCGGTGTCATACTAGTAACACGTACATTTGCGTGTAGCGGTGTACTACTTACAGGTACACCGTAGGGTACAATCTCTGTACGCCATACCAATAGTACGCTATCTCATCAGGGTGAATCTATCGAGGAATCGCCACAGGTCTGGAAATAATCCGTGTTTGAGACGTGAGCATTTAGCGTTCGGAGGCAAATGGTGGTGAACTTTCGTACCTCATTTTGGTCGCATACTGCTCAGGAAATCAAGGATTTTATGGGGTAATGATAATGGCGGATCGTCGGAGAATATGCTATCTGCGATTTTTCACGAATAAATATCGAGGTATTCCTGCGAAGAGCAAATAAACTTGGGTTTCTTGCAGCGGAGCCGTTGACTGTTTGACACATCGGCGAGCGGGAAAGCAATGCGAGGGAAGATCGTGACAAATGACAAAGTACGTAAATTGAGGTTATGAGACAGGCCATAATTTTTATTGTTACGTCAATATAAATTCAAGCGATACGATCGTGCTGTCAAAATTTAAAGATACACGATAATAGGCATATGATCGCGGGTACGGAAAAATTGCATTGATGTTAAAGGATTCGTGAACTTCGCGTGCCACCGTTGTCGCATCGAAGTGAGACTTAGCATCATCGTTGGTAAAAACAAAAGAAAGACACTTTTCGAGATTCACTTTCACCGTAAGCAAACTCACTCATTAATGTTCGTCAATGTTGCTCTTCGGAGACGCCGAGAAATTTCAAGTGTAAAAGACCGATGTAAATCAATCTAATGCGACAAAACACCAGGGTTCCGATCCACGCAACTGCCCAGCGGTACAAGAAAGGGGGCGCTGCGTGTCAGAGCCTTTACACCCGGCGTATCCGATTCGATGTAGTGTATTCGGTCGAATCTTATGAGATCTCATGATTGAGTAGACGGATCGAAAAAGGTCTCAAACAAAATCGATAGTCTAAAATCATATTTCATTGGTCATTTGGCCAACAAAATCGATAGTCTAAAATCATATTTCATTGGTCAAATGACCAATGAAATATGATTTTAGACTATCGATTTTGTTTGAGTCCTTTTTCGATCCGTCTACTCAATCATGAGATCTCATAAGATTCGACCGAATACACTACATCGAATCGAATACGTCGTTATACATCGAATAATGTCGTTAAATTTTCAATTCGTCGCTGCGTTTCCGCGTAATATCGAACAGGGCCTTTACGCACGGCCTATTTTCTAAGCGCGTAGGAATATTCTGGGCGCGTAGGAATATACCGTTTGCGCATACACTCAGCGCTATGACTCGAGCCTGCGCGTGCGTCTATATCATATCTATGGAAAAAAGTGTTAAGTGACACATAAATGGACGTATGTAGTGTATATTACGATACAACCGAAGGACTGTATTCGATTCAACAAATCAACAAATCGACGACTGTGGAATAATTTTCGTGGCCAAAAAATCGTTCGGAAATTTGGGCGAATATTGAGATCTCAAGATTGAATAGACGGATCGAAAAATTACCCAAACAAAATCGATAGAAAAAAAAATCATATTTCATTGGTCAAATGTCATTAAATTTTCGATGCGTCGCCGCGTTTTCGCGTAATATCGAATCAAAGTCAAAACGTCGTCTGCTAAAGCCCATCTTACTATATAAAGAGTCGCGGCGTGTTCGTTAGTCCGTTAGTGGCGTCGAGATCGGCGGCATCGATCAGTGGCGTCGAATTTCCTTTTTATTACTTGGCGTCAAGACATTGTCGCGTCTCTTGATACATAGAATAACTCGTTATAAATAAATAATAGAAATATAATTATGGGCAAATAAAATAACCGTGCGCTATACAAATACTTATGAACAAAGTACAAAACAAATGACTGTACACATATTTGCTTTGTACCAGATAAATTAACTGTATAATTATTTCACGAAGACGAAACTAATTACATCGCTTGTTTGAAATTTTATTTGTGTTCTACTTTGTTTGGGTTTTTATTTAATATTATTCTCGGCGATTCTATACAGCAAGTTTGTGATTCTGTTCTATTTAGTTGCGTTCAGGTATAACCACGGCATAAATTAATCCAATGAACACATCCACAGAGACATACACGAATGAATAAGAAGAAAAGCTAGTTTCAGGACATGCAAGGATCCGTATTTAAGTGGAAAAAACTTCAAGAAAACACACACGCACATACGAATAGTCAGAAACTTTCCTTTCGTAAAATTCGACGGTCCCAGTTCGAACGCCGACGAGTGAGAACAAGAAGCGTCGCGAAGGGTAGAGGGGAAACTCGATCCACTTCCAGAGGTGCACGCGCATGTATGAATGCTGTGAGCTTTATCGAAATGGTAGGTCGGGTTACCGCCTTCGCAAGCCAAGTATTCCCCTTGTTTCGGTACGCCCCCCCTTCCGCTGCCGTTACCATCCTGCCGAATAAAACACCATAATGGCAAGGAGAACGTCGATCGAAATCAGGAGCAGCTAATTTGGCCTGGAGCCAACAGACGTGCCATGTAAATTCAGTTGCGGGTGCAGGAGAAGTGGTTGCATAAAGGATGCGAGGGAACATCGAAGTCGAGAACTCTCGAAACGGTCGCTCACAGATCGCCGGAAGGTCTTAAACGTATATATATATATATGTATGTATGTATGTATGTATGTATGTATGTATGTATGTATGTATGTATGTATGTATGTATATGTATGTATGTATGTATGTATGTATGTATGTATGTATGTATGTATGTATGTATGTATGTATGTATGTATGTATGTATGTATGTATGTATGTATGTATGTATGTATGTATGTATGTATGTATGTATGTATGTATGTATGTATGTATGTATGTATGTATGTATGTATGTATGTATGTATGTATGTATGTATGTATGTATGTATGTATGTATGTATGTATGTATGTATGTATGTATGTATGTATGTATGTATGTATGTATGTATGTATGTATGTATGTATGTATGTATGTATGTATGTATGTATGTATGTATGTATGTATGTATGTATGTATGTATGTATGTATGTATGTATGTATGTATGTATGTATGTATGTATGTATGTATGTATGTATGTATGTATGTATGTATGTATGTATGTATGTATGTATGTATGTATGTATGTATGTATGTATGTATGTATGTATGTATGTATGTATGTATGTATGTATGTATGTATGTATGTATGTATGTATGTATGTATGTATGTATGTATGTATGTATGTATGTATGTATGTATGTATGTATGTATGTATGTATGTATGTATGTATGTATGTATGTATGTATGTATGTATGTATGTATGTATGTATGTATGTATGTATGTATGTATGTATGTATGTATGTATGTATGTATGTATGTATGTATGTATGTATGTATGTATGTATGTATGTATGTATGTATGTATGTATGTATGTATGTATGTATGTATGTATGTATGTATGTATGTATGTATGTATGTATGTATGTATGTATGTATGTATGTATGTATGTATGTATGTATGTATGTATGTATGTATGTATGTATGTATGTATGTATGTATGTATGTATGTATGTATGTATGTATGTATGTATGTATGTATGTATGTATGTATGTATGTATGTATGTATGTATGTATGTATGTATGTATGTATGTATGTATGTATGTATGTATGTATGTATGTATGTATGTATGTATGTATGTATGTATGTATGTATGTATGTATGTATGTATGTATGTATGTATGTATGTATGTATGTATGTATGTATGTATGTATGTATGTATGTATGTATGTATGTATGTATGTATGTATGTATGTATGTATGTATGTATGTATGTATGTATGTATGTATGTATGTATGTATGTATGTATGTATGTATGTATGTATGTATGTATGTATGTATGTATGTATGTATGTATGTATGTATGTATGTATGTATGTATGTATGTATGTATGTATGTATGTATGTATGTATGTATGTATGTATGTATGTATGTATGTATGTATGTATGTATGTATGTATGTATGTATGTATGTATGTATGTATGTATGTATGTATGTATGTATGTATGTATGTATGTATGTATGTATGTATGTATGTATGTATGTATGTATGTATGTATGTATGTATGTATGTATGTATGTATGTATGTATGTATGTATGTATGTATGTATGTATGTATGTATGTATGTATGTATGTATGTATGTATGTATGTATGTATGTATGTATGTATGTATGTATGTATGTATGTATGTATGTATGTATGTATGTATGTATGTATGTATGTATGTATGTATGTATGTATGTATGTATGTATGTATGTATGTATGTATGTATGTATGTATGTATGTATGTATGTATGTATGTATGTATGTATGTATGTATGTATGTATGTATGTATGTATGTATGTATGTATGTATGTATGTATGTATGTATGTATGTATGTATGTATGTATGTATGTATGTATGTATGTATGTATGTATGTATGTATGTATGTATGTATGTATGTATGTATGTATGTATGTATGTATGTATGTATGTATGTATGTATGTATGTATGTATGTATGTATGTATGTATGTATGTATGTATGTATGTATGTATGTATGTATGTATGTATGTATGTATGTATGTATGTATGTATGTATGTATGTATGTATGTATGTATGTATGTATGTATGTATGTATGTATGTATGTATGTATGTATGTATGTATGTATGTATGTATGTATGTATGTATGTATGTATGTATGTATGTATGTATGTATGTATGTATGTATGTATGTATGTATGTATGTATGTATGTATGTATGTATGTATGTATGTATGTATGTATGTATGTATGTATGTATGTATGTATGTATGTATGTATGTATGTATGTATGTATGTATGTATGTATGTATGTATGTATGTATGTATGTATGTATGTATGTATGTATGTATGTATGTATGTATGTATGTATGTATGTATGTATGTATGTATGTATGTATGTATGTATGTATGTATGTATGTATGTATGTATGTATGTATGTATGTATGTATGTATGTATGTATGTATGTATGTATGTATGTATGTATGTATGTATGTATGTATGTATGTATGTATGTATGTATGTATGTATGTATGTATGTATGTATGTATGTATGTATGTATGTATGTATGTATGTATGTATGTATGTATGTATGTATGTATGTATGTATGTATGTATGTATGTATGTATGTATGTATGTATGTATGTATGTATGTATGTATGTATGTATGTATGTATGTATGTATGTATGTATGTATGTATGTATGTATGTATGTATGTATGTATGTATGTATGTATGTATGTATGTATGTATGTATGTATGTATGTATGTATGTATGTATGTATGTATGTATGTATGTATGTATGTATGTATGTATGTATGTATGTATGTATGTATGTATGTATGTATGTATGTATGTATGTATGTATGTATGTATGTATGTATGTATGTATGTATGTATGTATGTATGTATGTATGTATGTATGTATGTATGTATGTATGTATGTATGTATGTATGTATGTATGTATGTATGTATGTATGTATGTATGTATGTATGTATGTATGTATGTATGTATGTATGTATGTATGTATGTATGTATGTATGTATGTATGTATGTATGTATGTATGTATGTATGTATGTATGTATGTATGTATGTATGTATGTATGTATGTATGTATGTATGTATGTATGTATGTATGTATGTATGTATGTATGTATGTATGTATGTATGTATGTATGTATGTATGTATGTATGTATGTATGTATGTATGTATGTATGTATGTATGTATGTATGTATGTATGTATGTATGTATGTATGTATGTATGTATGTATGTATGTATGTATGTATGTATGTATGTATGTATGTATGTATGTATGTATGTATGTATGTATGTATGTATGTATGTATGTATGTATGTATGTATGTATGTATGTATGTATGTATGTATGTATGTATGTATGTATGTATGTATGTATGTATGTATGTATGTATGTATGTATGTATGTATGTATGTATGTATGTATGTATGTATGTATGTATGTATGTATGTATGTATGTATGTATGTATGTATGTATGTATGTATGTATGTATGTATGTATGTATGTATGTATGTATGTATGTATGTATGTATGTATGTATGTATGTATGTATGTATGTATGTATGTATGTATGTATGTATGTATGTATGTATGTATGTATGTATGTATGTATGTATGTATGTATGTATGTATGTATGTATGTATGTATGTATGTATGTATGTATGTATGTATGTATGTATGTATGTATGTATGTATGTATGTATGTATGTATGTATGTATGTATGTATGTATGTATGTATGTATGTATGTATGTATGTATGTATGTATGTATGTATGTATGTATGTATGTATGTATGTATGTATGTATGTATGTATGTATGTATGTATGTATGTATGTATGTATGTATGTATGTATGTATGTATGTATGTATGTATGTATGTATGTATGTATGTATGTATGTATGTATGTATGTATGTATGTATGTATGTATGTATGTATGTATGTATGTATGTATGTATGTATGTATGTATGTATGTATGTATGTATGTATGTATGTATGTATGTATGTATGTATGTATGTATGTATGTATGTATGTATGTATGTATGTATGTATGTATGTATGTATGTATGTATGTATGTATGTATGTATGTATGTATGTATGTATGTATGTATGTATGTATGTATGTATGTATGTATGTATGTATGTATGTATGTATGTATGTATGTATGTATGTATGTATGTATGTATGTATGTATGTATGTATGTATGTATGTATGTATGTATGTATGTATGTATGTATGTATGTATGTATGTATGTATGTATGTATGTATGTATGTATGTATGTATGTATGTATGTATGTATGTATGTATGTATGTATGTATGTATGTATGTATGTATGTATGTATGTATGTATGTATGTATGTATGTATGTATGTATGTATGTATGTATGTATGTATGTATGTATGTATGTATGTATGTATGTATGTATGTATGTATGTATGTATGTATGTATGTATGTATGTATGTATGTATGTATGTATGTATGTATGTATGTATGTATGTATGTATGTATGTATGTATGTATGTATGTATGTATGTATGTATGTATGTATGTATGTATGTATGTATGTATGTATGTATGTATGTATGTATGTATGTATGTATGTATGTATGTATGTATGTATGTATGTATGTATGTATGTATGTATGTATGTATGTATGTATGTATGTATGTATGTATGTATGTATGTATGTATGTATGTATGTATGTATGTATGTATGTATGTATGTATGTATGTATGTATGTATGTATGTATGTATGTATGTATGTATGTATGTATGTATGTATGTATGTATGTATGTATGTATGTATGTATGTATGTATGTATGTATGTATGTATGTATGTATGTATGTATGTATGTATGTATGTATGTATTCGTATGTGCGCGCATGTGTTTGTGTATGTGTGTGTGTGAGCGTGTGCGCGTGTATGTATGTGTATATAATACAAGTCGACAGCCTGGCGAACAGTGGACAGTGCAGATGGTCACGACAAAGATTTCAAATGTCGCTGATCGTGTTGTTGGTTATACGAGGTTTGGTATTCTGCGATCCCGGCTAGTCCCTTT
>OZ023312.1:69511586-69614086 GCA_964007375.1 Ophion obscuratus | reverse complement strand
CCCGGTGACAATACATCAAATAAAGAAATTTGAAGCTCATAACAATGTATCGATCAACGTGTATATCACCACCATCAAAAAGGACATTGTTCCAATACGAGTCAGTCAACACAAGAAGGATAAGCACATCAATTTGGTGTACATGGAAGACAACGAGGACAACAATGTGGAACACTTCGTATGGATCAAGAACCTGTCGAGACTCGTGACGAAGCAACTGAGCAAAAACGGGCATAAAAAATATATCTGTGATCGGTATGTAGTTACCATAATATATATATATATATATAGTCAATTATATATGCTAGACGAATTAAACAAATCCATCTTGTTTTTTTTTACAGATGTTTGCACCACTTCGGGTCAGAGGAAAAATTGCAATCACATGAGGTCGATTGTGGAGCAATAAATGACTGTGCAATCCGACTACCAAACGACACCAATAAGTGGCTCCAGTTCAGCAACTTTAGCCGGAAAGAGCGCCATCCCTTCATTGTGTATGCTGATTTGGAGTGTGTGCTGGCAAAAACCGATGGGAAGAACCTAGCGAAAGATATATATCAACATCATGAAGTGTTTAGTATCGGATACTATGTGTGTTGTTCATATGACGATTCATTATCTTCGTATCACTCACGCCGCAGTGCTGATTGCGTATCATGGTTTGTCGAAGAACTACAAAACCTGGCACTGCGGATAAAAGAAACTTTCTGTGATAATGTACCAATGGTGCATTTAACAGCGAGTGAGTGGGCTAGTTTTCGAGCAGCGACTCAATGTCATATATGTGAGAAATCATTTGCGCAAGAAGATGTACGTGTTCGAGATCATTGTCATCTGACTGGGCGCTATAGAGACCCTGCCCATTCCAACTGCAACCTAAATTACAAACAGTCATTTTTCATTCCAGTAGTTTTCCACAATTTATCCGGTTACGATGCACATTTTATAATCAATGAAGTAGCCACAGCGTTTGAAGGAACAACCGATGTGCTTCCAATCACAAAGGAGAAATACATCTCCTTCACGAAGCATGTTAAAATTACAGATGATTCAAAACACCGGATCCAATTGCGCTTTATCGACTCATACAAATTCCTCAACACCAGTCTCGACAAATTAGCCTCATTTTTGACCAAGGACAAACTGAAAATTTTACACACGCAATTCCCAACTCTCTCGACAGACGATTTCAATTTGCTGACGCGAAAAGGGGTCTTCCCTTATGAATATATTGATGATGTGACCAAGCTAGAAGACACTTGCCTACCACCACGTGACGCATTTTACAGTTCCCTGATAGATGCTACAGTATGAGAGCGAGTACGCACATGCTGAGAAAGTTTGGGAGCGGTTCTCTGTTCGAACGCTGGGTGACTATAGCGATTTGTATCTGAAGACAGATGTCTTGTTATTAGCCGATATTTTCGAAAACTTTCGAAATACATGCGTTGAGAGCTATGGCCTAGATCCCGCGTATTACTACACATTGCCTGGATATACCTGGGATGCAATGTTAAAACACTCGAATGTCAAGTTTGAATTACTAACTGACATCGACATGGTTTTATTCGTTGAGCGGGGTATACGCGGTGGTCTCAGTCAATGCTCGAACCGATATGCACGCGCTAATAACAAGTACATGGAGTCGTTTGATCCATCGAAAGCATCATCATACTTGATGTATTTTGATGTCGACAATTTGTATGGATGGGCAATGTGTCAACCCCTGCCATATGCAGATTTTCGATGGGTCAACGACGTGTCCAATTTCGATCCACCATGCATCGCGCTAGACTCACCTATAGGCTACATCCTTGAAGTCGACTTGAAATATCCTCAATCTCTACATGATGCGCACAAAGACCTGCCGTTTTGTCCAATACATGAAAAACCGCCGGGTAAGCGGGAAGAAAAGCTGCTAGCAACTGTCTGCGATAAAAAACGCTACATCATACACTACCGGAATTTACAACAGTGCTTACGCCATGGGCTTCGCCTCACGAAAATCCATAGAGTCTTACAGTTTACACAATCCCCATGGCTGCGTTCGTATATTGAGTTGAATACCCAGTTTCGAACGCTTGCCAAAAACGATTTCGAAAAGAATTTGTTCAAATTAATGAATAATGCGGTCTTTGGCAAAACGATGGAGAATGTGCGCAACCATGTAGATGTAAAGCTTGTAACAAAATGGGAGGGCAGATATGGCGCAGAGGCAATGATTGCGAAGCAAACTTCCACAGCCGAAGTGTTTTTTCGGAAAACCTCGTTGCCGCGGAATTGCGCAATATCGAGGTCAAGTTCAACAAGCCGATATATGTGGGTATGTGCATCCTCGACATATCCAAAACGTGCTTGTATGGATTTCATCACGAGTATATGGTACCTCTGTATCGAGATAGATGTAAAGTCATGTATACCGATACGGATAGTCTCATATATGACATTGAGAGCGATGATATATATGCCAACATGAAGCGCGACATTGAAAAATTTGATACAAGCGATTATTCGGCGGACAATCGGTATGGTATACCACTTATCAACTAGAAGGTGCCCGGTCTCATGAAGGACGAATGTAATGGAGCAATTATGACCGAGTTCATTGGACTTCGATCGAAAATGACCGCGACACGTGTCGAGGGTAAGAAGGACACGAAAAAAGTTAAAGGTGTCAAGAGTAGCGTTGTGGGTAGGATAATCACGTTTGACGATTATGCGCGATGCTTGAGGGAAGAAGTTGAAATGGGGCGGAGTCAAACATGCATTCGATCAAAATTACACCAAGTATACACCATTCGCGAGACGAAAATTGCTCTGAGTCCTCATGACGATAAGCGGTATATCATACCTGGGACCTCGGATACCCTACCGTGGGGGCATTATAGAATACCGTCGTGAAAAGTTTTGTAATTTTTTTTCCCCAACCTTGATGTAAAATTATGTACATTTTTTTATGAATATCGATGTACAAATCTCGTTAAAATTATGTATATATATATATATATTTTGTTCACTCAATATTAAAATTATGTTTGTTATTGTATATGTTTGATTGCGTAAGAATGGATCCATTATTTTCTGTAAATAAAGAAACGGAATTTTTATAATCCCATGTGTTTATTCACTCTATCCATTTCCTCGTACCCACGTTCCACGAAAAAAAAGGGATTATCGACGGCTGGAAGAGGGGGAAAAAAGCAAGCCTGCTGTGGAGTCGGTCGGAGGCCTTCGAGGGATGCGGAGACGACCAACAGGTCAAGAGTCATAAAACACGCATATTTTCAATTTTCTATATTATCGACTACAAATCGGATTTACTTATCCGACTATTGTAGCTATTGTCGAACCCGAGCCATTCAACAATCATTCGATTACCGCGCTTCTTCAATACTGCTTCAATGAGATAGATATCGGGGTGCTTGACACTAAGAAGCTCTTGTTCGTAAAAACTCCCGGCGATCGGTTCATCTTTATGGTCCTTCAAGCGGGACGTCACGGGATGAGTTTTTTTCTACACGATTGATTGTAAATATTTCAGTTGTGCAGTTTGGGGTGTAACCCTTTTCGAAAACAGTCCTAAATTTGCGGATTCTCACTTTATTACCAACGGTGAATTTCGGCGATCTTTCCATTGGAGGCTTATTGAAAATCTGCTGCAGTTGCTTCTCATTTTCCGCGTTGACGCTTCTCGACTTCATCTTAATGGTGCGGTGTACAGAATCGTTATATTCGGCTACTAGATTATCAAGAATATCGATCCACTTATAATTATCATGAAGACTAAATTGCATCCACATCTTATTCTTCAATGCACGATTGAAGGTATTCCTTTCACGAACCCGAATATTCTAGAATCAACAGATTTTTGTCTAGAATAAAGTAAAGGCACATCCCATTATACTGGAAAAATTTCAAACCAAGTTACCGAACAATTAAGCGAGAAATACGACCTTAAATATCGTTAAATTTGTACAGCGCTTTATGGACATGTCATGCTGGCCGCATTTGTATCTAATAATTCATATACTGAATAACTCTACATGTCTGATAAAAACTGACCTAAGGTATACAAAATTCTAAAGAATCCGTAACGTCGCTAAAAACCGGGGGTCACCGAACGTTCGAACACAATATTAATGATAAAACTTGGGAAAACGTCACACGCAAAAGAATTTTCGTAACCGCAACTCTCCCGGGGTTATGTATGGCAACACCGTAAACTGGCTGTTCTCGATCCGAATCAGCTGTTCGCATATATATCGGTGTGTGTATATGTATATATAATTCAACAACCGCGACAGCGGTTTGACGGAAAGCATTTACAGATTTCGAAGTTTGCGATTGTATTTTCTGGGTTCTCTTATAAAACATAGAGGAAATATATGACATAATCCTACAATATGTAATGGTAAACTTCAAAAGATGCAAGTATGTATACATTTATTGTATATAGGTTTTAGGTTATGTCGTATTCTTATCTTTCATAGTACAACATGTTTTAATAATAGATTCTTTTGAAACGAATCCGATTTAAAAAAATGTATAGCGTTCATCTCAAAATATATTTACTATATATGATACTGTCACAGTGTTTTTTAAAATTATTTATTTTGCCAAACGGCGAGCTGGTCGGTGATAGATCGTAGAATTTTAACATTTTTCGTTACGCGGGGTTTGCCTTGCACGTCTTCTCCGAGCAACAACCGAACTCCTTCGTCACCATCTTGCACGTAGGCTTTCTTTAACATTTCTGCATCAATACCGGCTTTGGCAATTTTCATTTTCATGCGTGATGAAACAGCTTCAAACAGTTCCAAAGACGCTTTATTGATAAGGCATTTCGCTGAGAGCATCTCCGATCGCAGTATGTCGTTAACACTTCTCGCATAGGTTTTTATAGTGTTAATTTCAATGCCGATTATATTCAGAAGTTTATCCAATAATAAGATATCGCTAACGGCATTGTGCGCTCCGTTGATGGAATCTTGACCCAGAAAATCGAGAGCAAGTGCTTCTTGGCTGAATTTCTTTTTCTCTTTTTTTCGATCCGGAAGTTTTTCTCGAAATATTTCGAGGGTATCCGAAAATCCCTTCACGACTTCTTGAAATCCGTCCAGCAGGCCAAATTGCTTCAGATGTCGCACTATCACTGGCGCATCAAACCTATTCAAAATGAGCGAATACAAAATTCATTTACATTTTTATAGATTACAAAAATCGTGTGATTATAAAAACCATCAAATAAAACCTTTTCCACTAAGTTGTTAAAAAATACCTAAATCCGTTGTGTGCAACCAGAATCACACTTCCATTTAAGGAGCGAAGGAAATCTAGGAACTTTGCAAAAGCCATGCTGGGCGGAAGAGTGTCAAGACGTGTATCATGCAAAAACATTTCTCCATTCGTGACCCGTAAACCAGTTACCAGCGATGCTCCAGGGGACATACCTTTCGATGGCACAATATATGCATTGAACATGTTTTGACCACAGCAAGCAGCAATCTGAATAATAATTATAAAATCTGTTAATTAAATTATAGTTCAGCTGGGGAGTATTTTGTTTCTCACCTGGACAATTTCTGATGATTTAGAAAATCCAGTGGTTTCGAGATCAAAAAGTACCACAATGCAATTGCTAACATCCATCTGTGGTCCGGTTTCACCTACGAAAAGCAGATATTCAGCAAATAATTTCATTGATCATAAACTTAAAAAAGATATATAAAATAATTCTATGGGTGGGTAGATAATTACCGAGCAAGTCCGAGATTGAACTGAATCCGCAATTCGACTGGTACGTTATCCCTTCTCGATTTTCTGTAGCAGCGGCTTTGCTGGATCGACTTTTTTTTGCAAAAAGCCTCCTTCGCTTTATTTCGATCGTCTTCAGTTGTTTCAGTTTCCGTTCTCGAATTCTGTCTTTTGCCATACGAAATTTTTTCGTTTCCCGGCCAGGTGAAAGAGAGGCTTTTTCATAGACTTTCAAGATATATGCAAATCCGAGGTTTTTTTGGCAGACAGCCGTAGCCACTCTCCAATCTAACGATTCCGATGCAGCATAATGACGGTTTTTCGGATGTTTGCTCGCGACGATATTATTGAAGGATTCGTTTGCTTGACTGGAAGCACAGGGCGCTAATTTATCAGCGTTGTTGGCAAATCGTGAAAAAATCTGCGTCAGCGAAACTCGTTGATCGAGATCCGATAGGGATTCTCCGTTTGGGAAGCTCCTATGAGGAACTTTTTCTTCGGGGTTCCGATGTCGACACCATTCCCCGCATCCGCCGTGTTCTCCATAGGCGTGAGGGACGATATTTAATAAGGCTTCCTTTACTTTTTGTGCGTTATTACGATTTTGTGTTAAAGCGAAAGAAAAGCATTTGCCAAAGTACTCTATCAACTTCGGTGATGTACGTTGTGCATATAACGCGCTTGTCAATCCTTTTTTTGCGTGGTTCAAGTCGGACCATTTTTTAATTTCTGTTGACGATTCTCTGCGTACTGCAGAGATAGTGCTGCAGTCATCGTCGCCGATCAATACAGAAATATTGCCTTTCTGCTCTCGAAGAATGGGATTGCGATTGACAAGTTCGATTGCCATATCACTCTCCATCGCCTTGGCGGATCCCAAAAAATGTTTCCTGCAATCGTGTTCCTCTAGTTTTTGACCACGTTCACATCTCGAACACCGCTTACTTCGTGTTGCGTACGATAAAATTTTTCCCGTATTGAAGCCTATCAAAGAACTGTGGCCTACGCCGGAAACGAGTTACATTAGAAATACTCGAGGAAGGCCACTTCACGAAAAATATCGCAAATAGTATTTTATCATCATACATACCAGATAGACTATTATACGCGTGGCCAGTTCCTCTCCGTTGCCACCCAGCGTCAAATGAGGCTTTCAGATCAACTACTGGATGGACATTTGCACTTCTATACTCGAGAAGATTATTATTATTCGATCCCATCGGAACCATCTCATTTTCATTCTCCGTTTGACTACGGATATAAATAACGTTGAATATTTTGATAGCATTTCGTACATCCACGACACTAACTTTTTGAAAAACAGTTATAAAAACGTTCGGTATTTGGAGGGATTGTATTTCAGGAAATTAGGTAAAAAGAAAATGCAAGGTAAAAAAGTAAGACTTTTTGTCGTGAGGTTTTTTATTCTTATTTAAAAATATACAAATTGAAAATACATCGTGATTCGGCTAATACTATGAATATATAAATTACTTATCTATAAATTTGATATCAATTATGATTGTTTTGCAAAAAGTTATTGCTTTTAATTTTTTTAATTTCCTCGTGAAAGATTTATAAAAACATTTCCAGAATTTCGTTCTATAGAAATTGTTTACAGAAAATCGGATTGCATGTGAGTGATTATATTCAGAGAACAATTCCGTAGTGTAAAAAATGTTATGCAATGAATAATTAATTGTTAATCTTTTACAAATTCAGGGCTTAAACAAAACCCATTACCATTACAAAAAAATATGATCAAAACTTACTCTACTGCTAAGTTCTGAGCTTCTGTTAACGCAATCTCCTGGCGAACACTTTCTTTGCAACTCTCGAGTGCGACAGCCTCAATGGCTGGGCCTACGACACGCTCATACCTTTTCAACGTAGCTGTTGAGAGTGTTGGGATATTGATGGCTGATAAAATTGTATTTATATGGGCTTCACCAATACCCGCATCAAAGAGAGCTGAAATAGAAAAAAATAGATGTATTTCTTATATATCTTGGTTCGTTTTCTACGAAAGCGTTATTTATTATTCTTACCAACGGCTACTTTGCAGTTAACGTCGAACAATCGCGGCGCATCAGGGCTGTGATGGTTAGTATGGACCAGGTGAATTCCGTCACATGATTGGCATTGAACGGTGAAGATGCTCGCAAGGCCAAATTGTTGTTCCGACTTGACATATCTTAGTGACAAAGGCGTATTGCAAGTTGCGCACCACAGTTCAGTTGCGAGCGTCCTAACCTCAACAAGTCGACGTCCCTCCAAAGCCGAATCACTACTTCCGTTGCCGACATCCGTCGATGACGGAATATGAGGCTCCTTAAAAAACCATCAATTACAGTTGAAATACTGATTTCCTTGACGTCCTTTTGATTACGCAGTCAGTTATATTTCCGTTTCTCTAACCTGGCTGGATCGTTTTTTGACAGCGTTGACAATTATTTCCACGCGCTGCTTTTTTATCGCTTTCACGAATTGCCCTTTATTTTTGCCAACATCACTTCGCACTTTATGTCTTTTGTCAGTCATAATTACACTTTAGATAATTGTACTTGCATGTTTCCCGTCACCACTTTTCACGCGTGCGATTGTTTACATTTGTAACTCGTAGGACCGCGTAACCATGGCGGTTGATGGGGCACTGGTGCGGCGTTGCCACATATTTCTTTCAGCCAATTTACGATAAAATGTAAAAATATCTAAATGTACACAGTTTATGATAAATTTTCTTCTCTAAGTTATCGTTAGGTATAATAATTAATTATAACTCATTATTATTAAGACCCAGTCTAATTTAGGAATGATTGAGAAGGGCCCTACTTACGCGCCCACAAAATACGGACCTACGCGAAAGGAATACCTTGAAACGCTTGCAAATGCATGCCTTTAAATCGCCATACGTTGAATACCTATGAATATTATACTTCGTCTTGATAGCCTTAAAGTTACAATTGTAAAAATTCTTTACCACTCTCACTCAGCATTGGCATGGTCCAGACGAATTTCGAGAAGGGGCACATACCGCAAAACTTTCTCGTTGATCGTGGAAAAGTATAATATTCATAGGTATTCAACATATGGCGATTTAAAGGCATGCATTTGCAAGCGTTTCAATCGTGCATTGAAGAATAAGATGTGGATGCAATTTAGTCTTCATGATAATTATAAGTGGATCGATATTCTTGATAATCTAGTAGCCGAATGTAACGATTCTGTACACCGCACCATTAAGATGAAGTCGAGAAGCGTCAACGCGGAAAATGAGAAGCAACTGCAGCAGATTTTCAATAAGCCTCCAATGGAAAGATCGCCGAAATTCACCGTTGGTAATAAAGTGAGAATCCGCAAATTTAAGACTGTTTTCGAAAAGGGTTACACCCCAAACTGCACAACTGAAATATTTACAATCAATCGTGTGGAAAAAAACTCATCCCGTGACGTCCCACTTGAAGGACCATAAAGATGAACCGATCGCCGGGAGTTTTTACGAACAAGAGCTTCTTAGTGTCAAGCACCCCGATATCTATCTCATTGAAGCAGTATTGAAGAAGCGCGGTAATCGAATGATTGTTGAATGGCTCGGGTTCGACAATAGCTACAATAGTTGGATAAGTAAATCCGATTTGTAGTCGATAATATAGAAAATTGAAAATATGCGTGTTTTATGACTCTTGACCTGTTGGTCGTCTCCGCATCCCTCGAAGGCCTCCGACCGACTCCACAGCAGGCTTGCTTTTTTCCCCCTCTTCCAACCATCGATTATCCCTTTTTCGTGGAACGTGGGTACGAGGAAATGGATAGAGTGAATAAACACATGGGATTATAAAAATTCCGTTTCTTTATTTACAGAAAATAATGGATCCATTCTTACGCAATCAAACATATACCATAATAAACATAATTTTAATATCGAGTGAACAATATATATATATATATATATATATATATATATATATATATACACACATAATTTTAACGAGATTTGTACATCGATATTCATAAAAAAATGTACATAATTTTACATCAAGGTTGGGGAAAAAAAATTACAAAACTTTTCACGACGGTATTCTATAATGCCCCCACGGTAGGGTATCCGAGGTCCCAGGTATGATATAACGCTTATCGTCATGAGGACTGAGAGCAATTTTCGTCTCGCGAATGGTGTATACTTGGTGTAATTTTGATCGAATGCATGTTTGACTCCGCCCCATTTCAACTTCTTCCCTCAAGCATCGAGCATAATCGTCAAACGTGATTGTCCTAGCCACAACGCTACTCTTGACACCTTTAACTTTTTTCGTGTCCTTCTTACCCTCGACACGTGTCGCGTACATTTTCGATCGAAGTCCAATGAACTCGGTCATAATTGCTCCATTACATTCGTCCTTCATGAGACCGGGCACCTTCTAGTTGATGAGTGGTATACCATACCGATTGTCCGCCGAATAATCGCTTGTATCAAATTTTTCAATGTCGCGCTTCATGTCGGCATATATATCATCGCTCTCAATGTCATATATGAGACTATCCGTATCGGTATACATGACTTTACATCTATCTCGATACAGAGGTACCATATACTCGTGATGAAATCCATGCAAGCACGTTTTGGATATGTCGAGGATGCACATACCCACATATATCGGCTTGTTGAACTTGACCTCGATATTGCGCAATTCCACGGCAATGAGGTTTTCCGAAAAAACACTTCGGCTGTGGAAGTTTGGCTTCGCAATCATTGCCTCTGCGCCATATCTGCCCTCCCATTTTGTTACAAGCTTTACATCTACATGGTTGCGCACATTCTCCATCGTTTTGCCAAAGACCGCATTATTCATTAATTTGAACAAATTCTTTTCGAAATCGTTTTTGGCAAGCGTTCGAAACTGGGTATTCAACTCAATATACGAACGCAGCCATGGGGATTGTGTAAACTGTAGGACTCTATGGATTTTCGTGAGGCGAAGCCCATGGCGTAAGCACTGTTGTAAATTCCGGTAGTGTATGATGTAGCGTTTTTTATCGCAGACAGTTGCTAGCAGCTTTTCTTCCCGCTTACCCGGCGGTTTTTCATGTATTGGACAAAACGGCAGGTCTTTGTGCGCATCATGTAGAGATTGAGGATATTTCAAGTCGACTTCAAGGATGTAGCCTATAGGTGAGTCTAGCGCGATGCATGATGGATCGAAATTGGACACGTCGTTGACCCATCGAAAATCTGCATATGGCAGGGGTTGACACATTGCCCATCCATACAAATTGTTGACATCAAAATACATCAAGTATGATGATGCTTTCGATGGATCAAACGACTCCATGTACTTGTTATTAGCGCGTGCATATCGGTTCGAGCATTGACTGAGACCACCGTGTATACCCCGCTCAACGAATAAAACCATGTCGATGTCAGTTAGTAATTCAAACTTGACATTCGAGTGTTTTAACATTGCATCCCAGGTATATCCAGGCAATGTGTAGTAATGCGCGGGATCTAGGCCATAGCTCTCAACGCATGTATTTCGAAAGTTTTCGAAAATATCGGCTAATAACAAGACATCTGTCTTCAGATACAAATCGCTATAGTCACCCAGCGTTCGAACGGAGAACCGCTCCCAAACTTTCTCAGCATGTGCGTACTCGCTCTCACATACTGTAGCATCTGTCAGGGAACTGTAAAATGCGTCACGTGGTGGTAGGCAAGTGTCTTCTAGCTTGGTCACATCATCAATATATTCATAAGGGAAGACCCCTTTTCGCGTCAGCAAATTGAAATCGTCTGTCGAGAGAGTTGGGAATTGCGTGTGTAAAATTTTCAGTTTGTCCTTGGTCAAGAATGAGGCTAATTTGTCGAGACTGGTGTTGAGGAATTTGTATGAGTCGATAAAGCGCAATTGGATCCGGTGTTTTGAATCGTCTGTAATTTTAACATGCTTCGTGAAGGAGATGTATTTCTCCTTTGTGATTGGACGCACATCGGTTGTTCCTTCAAACGCTGTGGCTACTTCATTGATTATATAATGTGCATCGTAACCGGATAAATTGTGGAAAACTACTGGAATGAAAAATGACTGTTTGTAATTTAGGTTGCAGATGGAATGGGCAGGGTCTCTATAGCGCCCAGTCAGATGACAATGATCTCGAACGCGTACATCTTCTTGCGCAAATGGTTTCTCACATATATGACATTGAGTCGCTGCTCGAAAACTAGCCCACTCACTCGCTGTTAAATACACCATTGGTACATTATCATAGAAAGTTTCTTTTATCCGCAGTGCCAGGTTTTTTAGTTCTTCGACAAACCATGATACGCAATCAGCACTGCGGCGTGAGTGATACGAAGATAATGAATCGTCATATGAACAACACACATAGTATCCGATACTAAACACTTCATGATGTTGATATATATCTTTCGCTAGGTTCTCCCCATCGGTTTTTGCCAGCACACACTCCAAATCAGCATACACAATGAAGGGATGTCGCTCTTTCCGGGTAAAGTTGCTGAACTGGAGCCACTTATTGGTGTCGTTTGGTAGTCGGATTGCACAGTCATTTATTGCTCCACAATCGACCTCATGTGATTGCAATTTTTCCTCTGACCCGAAGTGGTGCAATCATCTGTAAAAAAAACAAGATGGTTTTGTTTAATTCGTCTAGCATATATAATTGATTATATATATATATATATATATATATATATATATATATATATATATATATATATATATATATATATTATGGTAACTACATACCGATCACAGATATATTTTTTATGTCCGTTTTTGCTCAGTTGCTTCGTCACGAGTCTCGACAGGTTCTTGATCCATACGAAGTGTCCCACATGTTGTCCTCGTTGTCTTCCATGTACATCAAATTGATGTGGTTATCCTTCTTGTGTTGACTGACTCGTATCGGAACAATGTCCTTTTTGATGGTGGTGATATACACGTTGATCGACACATTGTTATGAGCTTCAAATTTCTTTATTTGATGTATCGTCACCGGGAATTCGATATCCTGGAGATTCAGTACTGTCGAATAATGAGGGTAAGAAGATGGACGGGCACTGTGTCGTCCAGCTGGGTATAGAGCAGCGACAACTGCCCATGCGAAACATGTGTTATCCTCAGATTTGACGTTAACCACAGTCCTCTTCAACATTATTTCCCGCGGCAATGATATGGAGCACCCGGCACGCATCGGATTATACTTATTCACATTTATCGTGAGGTTAAGTATTTTCTGTAGAGTCCAGCCACTATCACGTTCTTGGAGTTCATCGAGTAAGGTTAAAGTGGGCTCCATAACACGTTGTTCATACCACTCGTTCAAATCGCTTGTGCTAAATAGTTCGCAGTTTCGGGTGTTGACACTTTTATTCGCATGTTTGTCACCACTCGCGAATTCACCATTAAACACTGTATTGATTTTTACACTGTTGTGCTTGCCGATAATATTTTGCACGTGATGAAGGGCTAGGACGCGAGCACCATTTAGAAAGTGTCTCGGCTCGATGTGGCTGCGATTGATGATGGACCCGGTCAATATCCGACTCTCGAAGGATGTTTCAATCTCCCGCCAGGTTAACTCATGATCACCATGTCCTGCGCCCGTGTGTATGAAACGACTTCGCACACAATTCCTCAATCCTTCCAGACGCGCTCTTTGGGCTATAAGAGACTGTTGATGCCCAATTAATAATCGCGGGCGCTTAATCCGACTTTGCGTTTCCAGCCCTTCGATGAACTCGACGCATCGTTGCTCCCACGCGGTAAAATCTTCGATTGAGCGTAAAAGCACGGCTTGGTCATGTAAGATTTGCTCCATGTTGACGAGTACGAAAAAACTTCCACGATGTTAACAGACTGACTGCTTGATGCAAAGTGCGGCCAGATTTGAGCGGAGCGGATTATTAAAAAGGCCCTTCAGAGAAAAAAGTTCGGCCCTCTCTCGGGAAAAAACAGAGTTTTCCGATAACGCGTAGATTGCTCGAGGAACGCTGGACAAAAAACAGGAAGTCGGGATGCATCGGGTCAAAAGATTGTATGGCTCCTGCAGCTCAAGTGGTCCATCTGTGTCAACGGCCCTTGATCCCTAAAGTTTATAGTTTTTCCAAGAAATCCTGACTTGTCGATACCTGTCTAAAGTGTTGGCGAGACTCGTGACGGGACTGGACACGCATGCAAACATCTTGATATTATCTTTCGGAATGGAGACCTCGACAAGAGCTGCGCTCAAGTGGTACATCCGCGTTCCGTTTGATGCCTAAACATTTTTCCCGAGAAACCTGTCAGGACCTGTCTCGAGTGTCGTCGAGCTTTCAGACAGGGCGGATGCAATTGGCATTGTCTTTCGGAATGGAACCAAGACCTCGGTTTTTTTTAATTTTATTTTATTTTTTTTAATTTTTTAAACAGCGTTTCCTTGGGCAGTTGCAAACAATAAAGCATTTTTGTTAGGAATTTTGTGTTCTTGAGTAAAATGTATCACCACCTGCTATCTGGACCGAATATTTAAAACGACGTCAAGTTGCGCTTAGACGGTAATCTGAAAACTCTAAGATGCTCTTTATAATACACCAGTTTAGTCTCCATGACCTTACGCTGTTCTGTAGAGATCATAAAAGTCAATGCTTGGAGAGCCTGGCCAGCTTTCACCTCCACGAGTGCACACTCTTCTGGATAGCAGATGTCTACCCCATAGAGATAGTTAAGAAAAAACTTTTCGTTTATCCCTGGCCAGGATGCAGCATCTTACAAGGTTTTTTTTTCTACAAGTCCCAACTAATGTTGAAAACCATTTTCACATCCTGTTGACCATCCCCCACCCTACTATAAGCCCATGAGGATCCAAAAATCGAAATCCGAAGAAGGATCGGAACAGCAGTTTTCGCCATTCCAGTCTTCAACCTCCGAGGTGTCAGTGTGAAAGAGTCTGAAAACGGAAAATCACTCAAGAACAATGTCGCGTCAAATCGAATTGATTGATCTCGTCGATGATGACATGGAGGTGGTGGTGAATATCGCTGATGACGATGAAGTGATAGTTGTGGCAGATGAAGTGGTCATTGATATCGCCGATGATGACGACGATGAGTGGGCGGCGATTGAACGGCTTGCACACGATGATATGGAATTGGCTGAACTGGAAAGTGATACCGAATCAGTGGATAGCGGGTTGGGCGATGCCTCAGACGAGGGAATTCATTATATGCGGGAAATAATTGTGGACCAGCAGCAAATAAATCGGTTGAACCGGGGCGTGATGTGCTGTGTGAACTATGAATATTTTACCGAAAACGATCGGGCGATATTTTGTGTGTCGTGCTATTTCGATATGCGGGACGCGGTTGATCGACTGATCCAAAGATGTGGCCACTTCAGCGAACGATTCAGCAACATTCGAGGGATCTTTTGTACCAACTGCGGCGGGCCGACCCACCAAATTTCGATGCGCGACACGTGCCCAACCTGCTTAGACTTATATTGGGTCGATGGTTCGTATTATCTTTAGTATGATTTAAAATATGATTATGTTTGATAGGTTAATAAGATGCATGCTTTATTATGTTCCAGGGTAACGGATCCACTGCGGATATTTGACACACACACACACACACACACACACACACACACACACACACCACTCATTGACGCTGACTTCCCCCTCTCGCTAGTCGATCCGCGGACCACATGGCCCTCCATAGAGGTCGCCCCCTGTGGCGTCACACGCGCCCGGCGACCTCCTCTCGACCCGGTGACCTCCTTTTGGGTTAGAATCGGCATAGCTACTCTACTCGCAAACGTTACAGTCTGCATCATCAGGGCTGAGAGCTCCGATACTGAAGCTCTCGTGTCTCAGGTATTCCTTATATAGTTGCAGTCATCGTTCCGGATAGCTGCACCAGCCAATCAGATGTTTTAATTGATCAGCTGGTCAATTAAAAAACCGGGAGGACGGTGTGCCAAATAGGATTGACGTGATATCCTCCATCTCTGTTTAGATTGTCCGGATGTTTTCGGATTTCCAAGCCTTCTCGATGTTTCCTGGAAAAATAGCTGTTTGATGGGGCCAGACTTTGGGCTTTGTCGAACTGGATGGCATGACCAGTCTCCATCCAATGTTCGGCCAGCGCTGATTGTGTAATATAGCCATATTTGATACACCGTTGGTGTTCTTTGATCCGTGTACTGATCTTCCTCCCGGTTTCTCCTATGTACACTTTACCGCATGAGCAGGGTATCTTGTATACTCCTGGTGCACTTAATGGTGGTCTTTGGTCTTTTGCACTCGAAATCACTTGTACTAGTTTCTTCTGAGGTTCGAAGATGACTCGCACGTTATGTTTTCCAAGGACCCTCCCTATGCGATCGGTTATGCCCTGAAGGTATGGAAGGGAAGTTGTTGCGGTTATTTGTCCTTCATTCTCCCCATCAGGTGCTGTAACCGTTTTCGGATCAGCTATTTTTCTTTTTAGATTTTTTATCGTTCTTTCGATGTTGCCTGGCTTGTAGCCATTGTCTCCTAAAGCTTTTCGTAGGTGTTGTAGTTCAACCTCCAAGGAGTCTGGTTCGAAGATCGCTAGAGCTCTGTAGACCAGAGAGCTTATGACCGACTGTTTTTGGGAAGGGTGGTGATGGGACGTAGCATGGAGGTATCTATCCGTATGCGTTGGCTTCCGGTAAACTTTATGGCCCAAAGTACCATCGCTGAACCAGTACATCCAGAAAAGGGATTTGATTTTCCTGTTCTATCTCCATGCCGAATTGAATATTGGGGTGCTGGGAGTTGAGGAAGGTTAAGAAATGATTGAGGTTTTCTTTGCCGTGACTCCAAATGACGAAAGTGTCATTGACATATCGGAACCAGGTGGAGGGCTTGAGGGAAGCTTCTTGCAGAATTCTGTTCTCGAAGTTCTCCATAAAGATGTTGGCGATGATAGGAGAAATAGGGGAACTCATGGCTGCGCCTGAAGTTTGTTAATAAAACTGGGATTGAAATTGGAAATATGTAGAGTTTAGGCAATGTTCTATGAGGGGCAGTAGGTTAGGGGCAACTTTTTTGGAATTTTTAACTTTGCTTAGGGTCTCATTGGTTGGGACGTTTGTAAACAGGGATACAACATCGAAACTCACTAAAATGTCTTCTGGTTGTACCTTGATAGTCTGGATCTTGTTCACAAAATCACGGGAGTTTTGGATATGGGAGTTGTTGAGGCCTACGAGTTCCTGCAAAGGTTTGCAGAGAAAACGTGCCAAATGATATGTAGGACTGCCTATGTTGCTAACAATGGGCCTTAGTGGGATGTTGTTTTTGTGTATTTTTGGCAGACCGTAAAGCCTGGGTGGTAGGGATTCTTTGGGTGTAAGGGCTTTGGTTAGGTTTTCTGATAGACCAGCCTTCTTTAGAAGTGTTGTTGTTTTCTTTTCTACACTCGATGTGGGGTCACGTGATAATTTCTCATACGTATTGGTGTCCTCGAGTAGGTTCAAAATTTTACTGCAGTAGTCCGTTTTATCCATGATGACAGTTGCATTCCCTTTGTCAGCTGGTAGTATTAAGATGTCCTTGTTTTTCTTCAAATTGTGAAGAGCAAGGTGTTCTTCCTTCGTGATATTCTGCTGCGGAGGTTTCGCCTTGTGTAGAATATTGCTTATCCGTTTCCTGATGTCGTTACCAGTATCCAGTGGGAGACGTTAGATGGCCGTTTCCACCTGGCTGATGATTTCTCTGGTTGGAATTTCTGTCGGTGTAATGGCGAAATTGTGCCCTTTTGCGAGGACTGATGTTTCAGCTGCGGAGAGTGTGTGGTTACTTAGGTTTTTAACTGTGTGGGTTAGGATGGGCTGCTTTGATTGTGGACATAATTTCCTGAATTTTTCTATTTGATTCTTGGATCTTAGGTCTGCACAGTGGAGGGCTTGTTCGTGAGTGACACGGTCAAGATCTTCCCACAGCTGTGGTTCCAACGAGTCAGATAGACGTAGGTGAAGTTTAAGGAGTTTTTGGGAATTTTGGTCCAAAAGCTTTTTGGTGACAGATATTCTCTCTTTTACCAGTCTCAGCGAGGCCTGGTGGAGGATAGCTTTGGCTTGTTTTGATGGAAAGGGGTTTTTCAATTGAAAACATTTTGGTACCACTTGATGGTCGCGGCACCTTTTTAGGAATGTTAACGAGCACAGTTGGATGTGCAGAGTTTTTCTGAGTTTGGAAAAGGTGTTAACAGGGCCCAAAATAGCCTCTCCGTGTAGGCGTCTGATTTTAGTTTTAAGGCTTTCACGGCTCTTTATGTAATGAGAAGAGTATGTGGCTTCCGGATGGAGGCCGTGTTGAGGTTCAGCGTTGTGCCGACGTTTCGCAAACGTTACAGCCTGCATCATCAGGGCTGAGAGCTCCGATACTGAAGCTCTCGTGTCTCAGGTATTCCTTTTATAGTTGCAGTCATCGTTCCGGATAGCTGCACCAGCCAATCAGATGTTTTAATTGATCAGCTGGTCAATTAAAAAATTATCTCAGCCCTGATGATGCAGACTGTAACGTTTGCGAAACGTCGGCACAACGCTGAACCTCAACACGGCCTCCATCCGGAAGCCACATACTCTTCTCATTACATAAAGAGCCGTGAAAGCCTTAAAACTAGATTCTTTGATTGTTTATTAACATACTTCGATCAATAAATTGACGAAAAGTAAGATGGAGAATGCAAAAAAAAGCAATAGAATCACTAACACATGATAAGAGAATATCAATAAATCCTTTCAGATAAATAGATTGAAGGACTTGTTTGATTTTGTTGGGGTATTTCTGGTTTTCACAACAAAAAAACCCAACAAACGATCCCAACCAATACCAAACAAAATTATTTAAAAAGAAAAGGCCAATACAATCACCAAGTCATGATAAGAAAAACATTGATAAAGATTTTCAGATTAGAAGATTCAAGATTGTTTGGGTTTGTTTGGGTTTTGTGGCTTTTCACGAACAAGCCCAAACAAAATGGAAAAAAACAACGCCATAGAATGTGTAGACATGCTAAGAGAATATGGACCCTTGGCACTTGAGGCCTTTTTCGCTCGGATATTAAGTAGTGAGCCAGTCACCTCTCGGGTGCAAAGCGTTACGAAATATTTTCAGATGAATGAATTTGTAGATTCATTTCGGTTTGTTTGAGGTTTTTTGGGTGTTCACAAGCAAAACCCGGCACACTCATACAAAATTTAAAAAAGCAGCTAATAAAATTACCAAGACATGATAAGTAAACATTAAGAACGGGTTTCAGATGAATAGATTCAAAAACTTGGTTGGGTTTCTTAGGGTTTGATTGGGTTTTGGGGGTTGTCACAAAACACCCAAACAAAATTTAAAAAACACGATAATATAATGACTAACAAGGAAAGTCACTTAAGTGTCGGCCTTCGATTTTGTTGAAACTCATATATGTGATAAAGCATTGAAAACTAACAAGGAAACGTTGCGAGGTCGATGTCTCCGATTTCGATAAAATTTGGCATCCTTGTGGAATGGGTAAAAATAGGCGACACGTATTTTTTTATATCGGCAGAACCCGATTTTCAAGTCGATAACGTTTTAACGGTACGAGATATGAAAAAACTTAAAATTGCAACAATGTTTATTTTTTCGTGTACTATACACAAGAGATGAGAACGATGCAGATAGCAACAAATTTCATATTGTTTATTGCAAAAATGCAATTTTTTCAACCGTATCCTCGAGAATTCTTACTCGATTCGGATGTAAATTTGCATACATGTAGAGAATGGAAAAGTGCGGAGAAGGATTTTATCTTTTTCCGATAACTCACAATTAAGGGGTTGAAACTGCCCGTCGATTTTTTTGCCGAGAGCATCGTATAATCAGCTAGTCTTTTGGCATTTCGGTCTAAATTCACGTCAATATACGTTCGTATTATGATGCAATTGCATATTTGTAATATTCCAGCGCCCCCCCCCCCCAACGGTCCCCCTCTCGAAAGGCAAACGTTCAAAGTTCTTACCGTGCGGCATGGACGAAAATTTGTAGAAATAAAAATGGGTTACAAAGAAAGTACAATCAGTTAAAAGAGTCAATACACATTTTCTCCTTTTGGCGGAACGACACTCTTAAGGGGTCAACGCACCCTTAATAACTTCGTTCTTTCTATAGCTCGTGAACGAGCCGAAATAAAAATAAAGTTCGATAGGAAAAAACGTTGTATTCTTCGACTACTAGACGTCCATGATGATAATGATGAGTGCAGCAATAACGTTCAAAGTTCTTACCGTGCGGCATGGACGAACATTTTTAGAAATAAAAATGGGTAACAAAGAAAGTACAATCAGTCAAAATAGTCGATACACATTTTCTCGTTGTCGAAATAAAAATAAAGTTCGAACGGAAAAAATGTTGTATTTTTCGACTACTAGACGTTGATAATGATAACGATGAGTACAGCAACAAATGGCGTCTTGTTTATTGCAATAATTCGTGAATTACTTGTGAAAAATCACTCTTCAGTTTCCCACTCATATGGGCAGAAGCAAGGCTCGCAATCATGGACTGACTTCGTGCTTTGGAAAGCAACTGGATTACAATTGTATATATATGAAAAAATTCCACTCCGCTCACCGTATCGAAGGCATTATCTGCAGAGGTTACAGCGTTTTTGGGTTGCCGCTGCAACTCATGAACAGAATGATGCAAACATTTTTATCAGCTTATAACGCAGCATAATTTAATCTTTATCTTTAACTTTAATTTCACAAACAGCGGAATCGATGAACAAAAGAAATAAATCTTCGCAAAGAGCAACTACGGTGCAAAGAGCGGCTCTCATGATAACCTTGAAATCGCCTTATTAAAGATTAATAGCAATTCTGGTAATAGCGTGTGTCGTCGTTGTTTTTTTCGTGTGTATTTATCAATTGGGTTTCAAGTCATATAAATTCACCAACGATCATTATTGCTGCAGTTACGACGGAGAAGCCAGCCATACATTTTGAGTTCGAAATACAAATAAAAATGTACGTTAATCCGGTGAATGTTATTCAATTTCTATCCATAGCGATAAGTGCTATGAATTTGCCTCGCACTCCAATCACCAAACAGGAAAAACAGTTCAGTAAGGATCTAGAAAACATGATCATTGAAGCGATGGATCAACCTATGAAAATGGAAGTCGAAACAAGTTTGGATTTTCTGTCACCAAATGAAATTCATGAAGCAGCCGCAATAGAAGATGACAGTGAAGGAGATTGGCACGGACAACGATACCTAGATCCAAAAATTGATGAAAATGTATGTACCCAAGATATAGAAGAATTGAGTTACGAATACAAGACAAGAGCTGTAGATTACTGGAGATCCAGGGCAAATGGGAATAGAAAGTTATCATCTGTTCAAGCGAAATTCCAAAAGGTGAAATCAGAGCCGCAGTTGCGCCGGTAGGCCCATAGTATAAATAAGGGTGGCACCTACAAAGAAAAGTTAACAAAGATAGCTTACTACACGTTAAACAATTTTAATGATGCTTTGGACAAAAGGCTGCCTGTCCATGATATAGATCTTCGACGATGGGCCTTACTTGCACGAGAAATTGTAGAAATACCAGTCGTAAATTTCCAAGCATCCGCTTCTTGGCTAAGGACATTCAAAAACCAACATGGAATTGTGTCACGGAAGTTTACTAAATATGTAACAAAACAACAATTATTAAACGCTGATACACTTCAAAACAAAGCTACCGAATTTATAGAAATGGTGAAAGTCAACATAGCCAACGTTGGGGCTGAAAACACATTTAATTCTGATCAGAGTGGATTCAATTTAGAGCTACATACAGGCCGCACATTGGCGAAAGAAGAGCAGAAATCCGTTGAGGCAGTCGTGCAATCAAAAACATCAACAACACACAGTTACACTATACAGCCTTTGGTTTCTGCGAGTGGCAAGCTTTTGGCACCTATGTTGATCGTTTTAAACGAACCTACTGGCAAATTTGGTCCTGGAGTAGAACAAACTATGTTCAGAGCCGAAAATATATTTCTTTTGGCTTCGAAATCTGGAAAATTGACGACTAATCATTTCAAGCGATGGTTCCAAGAAGTATATATTCACAATACGGGTCCAAAATCGGTAATACTTCTGGATTCTTGGAGCGGTCAATGTCCAACTGTATTTAAAGGAATGGATATGCAAGGGAAAGATATTAAAGTTTTAACCATTCCAGCAGGTAAATATATTGCACCAGTTTCATTAGTTCTGTAGACAATTAGTCCATATGATAATTAGTAATTCCTGCAGGTACGACTGGAATGATACAGCCCCTTGATGTTTATGGCTTCCGTGTATGGAAAAACTTCGTCAAACACTTTTCTGACGCAGTAATATTATACAATTACGACGTCAATGTGCATTTGAGAGACAATATTATTAAATTACAATCTCTTATACACAACCAGTTTTCTTCTCCACGGTTTACAAATTTTTTCAAATATGCGTGGTACAAAAGCGGATACAAAGAAGAAAGACCACCAAACTTCGAAAAACCGGTAGAATTTTGCTTTTCACAAAATGTACCGACACGCGATATATGCGGCGAAGCAGCTATTACCACTTGTGCGTGGTGTAAGAAATCTCTTTGTTTCAAACTCTTTTATCATGACTATCATTATTGTAATAAGTATAATCCATTAAAAAACATTTCCTAAATGAGTAAGCGTGAGAACACTTTTCCAATTTTGTTGTAATCTTCAATGGCAGTACGTGGCGGGAGAGAATTTCTTCGTAAATATATAATTGTAATCCAGTTGCTTCCCGAAGCACGAAGTCAGTCCGTGATTGCGATCCTGGCCTCTGCCCATATTAGTGGAAAACTGAAGAGTTATTTTTCACAAGTAATTCACGAATTAATGCAATAAACAACACGCCATTTATTGCTGTACTCAGCATTATCATCATGACCGTCTAGTAGTCGAAGAATACAACATTTTTTCCTATCAAACTTTATTTTTATTTCGGCTCGTCCACGAGCTATAGAAAGGACGAAGTTGTTGAGGGTGCGTTGACCCCTTAAGAGTGTCGTTCCGCCAAAACGAGAAAATGTGTATTGACTCTTTTGACTGACTGTACTTTCTTTGTAACCCATTTTTATTTCTACAAATTTTCGTCCATGCCGCACGGTAAGGACTTTGAACGTTTGCCTTTCGAGAGGGGGACCGTTGGGGGGGGGGGGTGGAATGTTACAAATATGCAATTGCATCATAACACGAACGTATATTGACTTGAATTTGGACCGAAATACCAAAAGGCTAGCTGATAATACGATGCTCTCGGCAAAAAAATCGATGGACAGTTTTAACCCCTTAATTGTGAGATATCGGAAAAAGAAAAAATCCGTATCCGCACTTTTCCATTCTCTACATGTATGCAAATTTACATCCCAAACGATTAAAAATTCTCGGGGATACGGTTGAAAAAATTGCATTTTTGCAATAAACAATATGAAATTTGTTGCTATCTGCATCGTTCTCATCTGCAATGTATAGTACACGAAAAAATAAACATTATTGCAATTGGAAGTTTTTCCATATCTTGTACCGTTAAAACGCTTTCGACGAAAAACGAAAAACACCCCAATTTTCGAGGGTGCTTTTCAACCCTTAAAAATCGGGTTCCGCCGATATAAAAAAATACGTGTCAACTATTATTACCCATTCTACAAGCATGCCAAATTTTATCGAAATCGGAGACATCGACCTCGCAACGTTTCCTTGTAAGTAGCATTAAAACATGCATTTTTTCATCTACGGAAAAAAGTCTTTAAGGGGATATGACCCCTCAAAGAAAGGTGTGTCACCCCTTAATTGACTTTTTGAAAATTGTTCTGTTAAAGCAGTTTTTGCGCAAATAAAAAAAAATACGTGTCTAATAGCTTTCAATGTTTTATCACATATATGAGTTTCAACAAAATCGACAGCGGCACTTAGGTGATGTTCCTCGTAATAAAAGATAATAGAATATTAACAAAGATTTGCAGACTCGTCGATTCAACAATTAACGGAAGCATAAAAGCTTTTGTGGGAGTAGAAGAAACGAAAAATATAATGTTTGGGTTACGACTCGTGGAGAGCAGCGAGGGAAAGAGAGGGGGATTGACTGATGCATTATTCATGCCCTAGTTTCTAACTATGGTGCAATTGGGAAAATGAGCTGAGAACACATGTTCTTTCTTACAAACGTGAGAAGAACAGCCTCAAAAAACAAAACAGAAACAGTACAAGAATATACTTTGCAATCATATCTTTCTTACATGCTGAGCTTAATCCCATGACTAACCTAAAAATCTATACAATGCAAAAATAAGGGAAAATAAAAACAATAAAATGTATAATATAAAAACAAACTCAATTTATACAATACAAAAAAAAAAGGTTGGCATCAACAGCGCATTCGCCTTGGCGCCGACTTCACGCTCACTCAATTATCGATGTTGTCGCGTTCAAAAAAGTAAGAATAGATAGACAGCGAAGCCGTATCACATCGTAAGCTAAATCACGCTCAAATAGATAGGTAAAGAGGCATTCCAGTTATGTAAAACGAATTTTGATATGTGGCGGTGCGGTAATTAGGCGTAAAGAACTCATTCGGCATTAATGAACTTTGCGTGAGACGTACAGCTGGAGTTGGCCTTACAAATAATTCATTCAGGTAGCTTGGTGCCTCTTTCTGCCGAATTCTGTGAATCATGATGCCAAGGAAATACAGCCTTCTAGACCGAACGGTTAGACAACGCAATTCTTTGCTATAAGGACTAATATGTTGGTCGCGATGAAATTTATAAATTAATCTAATACAGTTGTTGATGTGGCGCTCCAGTATCTCGTTTTGTTGAGCCGTGACATCGACAAGAACTATCTGTCACCAAATGAAATTCATGAAGCAGCCGCAATAGAAGATGACAGTGAAGGAAAGGAGGACGAAAATGTCGCTACATCAAATCGTTCGAAGTTTCTACGCGTGATAATATGCCCGGAGGCCTTCTTAACTGAAAAACGATATGATATTCCCAATAAGTCGTAATCCTGCGATAAATGGAGCATCCGTCTTAAAAAATGAGCGTACTTTATCTAAGGAGTCTGGGATGAAGATGTCTGAGAGCGAATCAGAGGCGGCCGTGTGGTGTGTCGATTCCGAGTTCGGGATATGTAGCGCATTGGCTGCTACAAATTCGTAAAGAGACGAAGCTTCAAAGGTTTATCTCAGAAGGTTTTAATTTAAACCCCCTGCTATGGTTATATTATCATACGCAAATGCAAATATATGAAATTAATTTTCTAAATTTGCAAACAAACGTCCTTTCGGTCGACGTAAGTAGCAATGAAAAGGAGAGAGTCACTACCTGGGTAGCGAATTTCCAATAATATGAACTCAGGCTTCATTTGCAAAGTGGGAAGGAGAGGCTGTAAGAACTCGTGCTTTAAGAGATTTATGAACGTAGCAAGCCACGACCCCTTCTTGTTTATTCTTCTCAGTCATTTCGGAAGAGATGAAAGTTTTCCGAATGTATTAATTCGTCGGGTATTAGAGAGTGAAGCCAGGCTTCAAAATGTCCTCGTACATATTAATTTCAATCACTGGACAAACCTCTGCTTCACGTACACGAATGACCCTCGAGCGTGTCCATACACACTTATGATGAGTCTCTGCTACTTTGGCTTCGGCCTTACGGCGCCGCTGACCGTAACGGACGATGAAATCCGTTTAGATAAATGCGTCCTGCCTGATCAATGTCAAAGACATTACCGACGAAAAGGTATTTCTTTGCCCGATTTTTTTTATTTATGATTTAATCGTGTACTGATGTAGACTTAAGATTTATTAAAAGCGACTTCGTTACCCTAACACTGGGAGTTTGGCTGTTTTCACCCACAACTGAAGTTTCCTTGCGTGTTAAGACTCGAATTTTAAGTAAATCGTTAAAGAGATCCTGGACACCCAACGCATTTAAAACTTTTCGAACGAGCACCTGATGCACATTTGAGATAGCAATTGAGATGCCCAACAGCATGATCTCAGCTAATGTTTGAATTCGACAGGACACTGTGGTGGAACGGAACAACTCAAGTTCGCGAGATCAAGCGAGCACTGCTGGCCTAGAGACGAGCGATGGCCTCGTCATGCTTCTCAACTTTAGCCACGAGTTCCGACAGAAAACTTAGTTTTTTTTATGTCGTCATTGATGGTAGTTTGATGTTGGATCAACTCTCTCTCTCTCTCTCTCTCTCTCTCTCTCTCTCTCTCTCTCTCTCTCTCTCTCTCTCTCTCTCTCTCTCTCTCTCTCTTTCTCTCTCAGAGAGAGAAGCCTCTCGGGCAAATGAAGAAGGAGCAATTTACAAAATGATAAATCGTTAAGGATTCGATATAAAATAAGTTTAAAAAACCATTCAGTAATACAGTGACAAAAATAACCAATTAGCAAAAAGTAGTACAGCTATGAGATTTCTAATGTTGGTCCTCTGAGGAGTGGTGCGGTCGGGGGGTTCACGCGGGATGGGGTATGACGTCACGTTGGATGAGGGACTCGGCGGAGCGGCTGACGTCACGCGGTGGAA
Source organism: Ophion obscuratus (assembly GCA_964007375.1). Taxonomy (NCBI): domain Eukaryota; kingdom Metazoa; phylum Arthropoda; class Insecta; order Hymenoptera; family Ichneumonidae; genus Ophion; species Ophion obscuratus. Next base: position 69,587,708 of record OZ023312.1, on the reverse strand, counting down.
GAGAAGTCGTTGGAGCGGCGGAGGGGGGTATATATCGATTATCGATTAATTGATCATTGATTATTGATTTTTAAATATTTAAAATTTATTGTTGATTTATTTTTATTTATTTTTGTCTTATATTGTTTATTTCATAGATTTTATTATTTAGCAGCTCTCGCCTGAGAGCCAAGTTGGTTGACCCGTGTCGCTGAGAGAAGCGATCGGATTACACGTATGCATGAGAGAGAGCGAGAATGAGTGATGGAGCGACCGCATATACATTCAACTTTAGACATTCAACGATTAAAGCGGTTGGGTTTGTGTGGGTGAAACCCCAAACAAACCCCACGAACGTCTTCGAACATCTATTGCATCTCAAGGCCAAAACGCCTCGGACATTAGCAAAAGAATAAAATAATGTGAATGATGTTGCAAGCGTTTCGTGGATCCCGTCGAAGAAGTTCCTGTCATCTATTGAATCGTATTGAATGAACATATATTGAACGTCTTCGAACATCTATTGAACGCTTTGGAATGTCTCTTAATCGTCTCCGAACGTCTGACGAACGTCTCACGAACGTCTCTCGAACGTCTCCGAACGCCTCACGAACGTTTCACGGACGTCTCTGAACGTCTCTTGGACGTCTTCGAACGTCTCATGAACGTCTTTGAACGTCTCCAAACACCTCACGAACGTCTTCGAACGTCTCCGAACGTTCCTCGAAGATCTATCGAACATCTACCGATGAATGGCTTCGAACATTATCGAGCGAGTATATTAAATTATTTTCCATCAATTTCCAAACGAAAAAAATTGTTTCACTTTCGAGAGCAATACTTTATACAACTGTGTAATCGCATAACAGATTATGTAACAAAAAAAGGGGGAGGAGAATAAAAAAATCACATCATGTCACATTTCGTTTATTTGCATGAATCTTTATGATTCAACCACCAATTAAACTTTTTAATAAACATTTTGTAATGCACCATTTTTTCATGATTTTCGCATCGTAGAGTATAGCTTACACGTAATTTACTTAAGGTATCCATATCGCCAAAGTCCACGTCCAACGTTTCAATAACTAGATCATTTTTCATATTTAATATATCAGCTAATCATTCTCGTTTTTCATGGCCGTCAACATACAATCAACATATATCGTCGAATAGTGTAATGTCCTTTGCCATAGATTTTTTTGCCTGTTTGCAGCGCAAATATTACATATCTTGGTTTCTCTATTTGAGAGGCAGCTTTTACAGTCGACGAAGGTTTCGTTTTGCTTTAATGCAATGGATACTCGTATAGATCCCAAGAGCGAAATCTCATATTCAAGTATCGCCCACTTTTCAATGTTCAAAGTAATGACAATTTAGTTATCTCATTTAATATTATGTGAGGCATACGCCATTGTATCTTGAGCAATTAAACTTCTGCCTCTACTAATGGATGCTGACCGAATACGCAATTGTTATCATTGCGTGAACGTATCAGAATTAGCTCATGACGAGCATTGATAACAACGCGCTTGTAATCTTCGTAGAATCCTAGCAATATGTTGAGATGTACACAAAAATTGAAGTATGTTCCCCCATTATTATGTGTTACATCCCACGCACCATTTTTTTAAAGTACGAGGCCTCTCAGGGCTTAGAGATATGTAGTTTTTAATCATGGTTGTTATTCCATGTTTCGATTGCGATCAATCTCCACACCATCGAGCTTGTATCGAGCGTAGCATCAGGATATCGACTTATATCCTGGTGCTACGCTTGGCGAAAATTCGTGTATTGTGTGTACACGCTCGCCATTGCAGTACGCACCAGTGGTGACACTACATTCTATACAGCTAATGTTGACATTCATTATGTTTATCGGTACATCAGATTCTTGCTATTTCCAGGGATGCAGTATTCGATTTGGTGAAAATCCCAACAGGGATCCTACGTTGTCGGGTTTACTTAAATGTATTCTCTACGCACATTTGATTTCGCTCTTTAGTGTATTATGATTAGCGCGTATCACGATTGGGTATTTACCATTTTCATCGAGGTCATCGTTATCAACCTTTCGAGCAACAATTTTTGTTTTCGGCATCATAACCGCTATCAACCTCTTTGCGTAAAATTGCACTATTCACATACCCATTTATGGCTCTCAGTTCATAGGATCCTTCAGGGATTATAACTTCCTTGTCATCATTGTCAAAGTAAAATTTGTTGTTTGATAAATTCACATTTGGTATTGTGTGATAAGTTTCGAAATCCGTCAAGCCGAACTCATAACAGCCATAATTGAAATCTATAACGGGAGAATAATTTGTTATGAGAAGCCTACTCTTTCCGGTCAACGTAAGCATCAGTGACATGTTTTCCGCGAATACTGAGTTGATTGACACATTGTCACGGCTTAAATACATATTGATCATTGGCGTTTTGAAGAAATTGCAAGCACAATTGCCCGCAAATACTCCGATTATAATTCTGATAAGATGTTCGATTGTATTGTATTTTTGCGGTATCTGTTCCAAAATATCGCACCCACTCCTTGGACGGTGGAAGGTTTCCAAAACTATCAAAATTTATTATATGACTCCCCCTCTTGGCCTGGTGTGAATTGGGTACCCTATCGCAATGCATACCGGGACCATCGACATCGTCCAAATTTATTATACCGCTCTCATCTAGTTGCACGCCACTCTAAACTGGTAAATTGTTGCGCATGAAGACCCCTCTGAAGAATGGTATGCGCATGTGTCTGGCTAAGCATTTTAATTGTACATAAGTTGTTACAACCATGGGCATTTTCACCGTGTTTTGGCGTTTTTTTTCTTACTTGAACATGCTTATCCACGCTTGTAGAGAGTGAGATAGAGCCCATAGCCTTCTATAGCTCGATTATGACGTTGTATTCCTCCAAGTTGACGTTGCGCCGATTTGTTATCATTCACAGCCTTTGCTATTCCAGCTGCCCCACCAGCCAGTGAACCAAGAACTCCCAGCAATGGTAAATTGGCAAAATTCCGCCACGCTTTGCCATCGGCAGTATTCTATTCTTAACGGTTTTTTTTTCTTTATCGATGAGTTGTTGGTCGTTCAGTTCTTTGTCTTTATTCCCATGCCGAATTTCGTTTTTGCTTTCATAGCCGCCCAAACAGCGGTCGCTGCTATTTTATCATCAAAAGTCGAATCTCTCGCAGTAATACGTTTTCTTGCCGTTGTTGCAAATATATTATCCGCAACGTGTCTTTCGCCTAAATGCTTGCTTCGAGAATAGGCTATATCGTGGTCGCGACAAGCGGCATCCAATGGATTTATACCACGATTACCCCGTGCGAATCTCTGCTCTAACTGAGTGCCTGGTCCACAAAATTGGTAACCGGGAAGATGTAACTCGATCGGAAGTGCATTTATTGCACAGTTTAACAAACCGTTGCCTTTTCTCATTGACATTCGGCACAATTATTTATAAACGGTCCTGGACCGTCAATGTGTATTAGCTGTCCCGGTAAATTCCAATGGCACGTGCATCGGCGATATTGCTGTACTCTCAATCAGCCTTTATGTGTTCGGGAAGCTTCTCCCACAAAATGTCAACGAAGTGATGGAAATTTTGTAACAAAACAATTGTTGGAATAAAATGTAATTGATGAGTCGTTAAGCGGAGAATACTGCAGTCGTCCGAAGGTATAAAAACATTCTCAATACTAAGCGGATTTTATCCGGTGCACTCCTATAAGTACTCCTCACACGACGCATGTTGGGCGAATGTGTATTTAGATACGGAAGAGAAACCAGAAAGAGTCGCTTGTTTCGTGCAACAAGCGACGGTGATTCAAGTGACCAATTCGACGATAGAGTAATGGAGCGCCAACAAGTACGCAAGCATGGAGACATACTGCCACTTACGATAGGCAGCATTATTTGCGGTCCTTCAAATTGTGGGAGAACCAATGTTCTGTTAAGTTTAATAGAAAGTCCAAATGGCATACGTTTTGAAAACCTATATGTATACTCGAAATCGCTTCAACAGCGAAAATATCAATATTTGGAAAAATCTGCTGACATTGATTAACGAAATTGGTTATTTTAAATTCTCAAATAATAGTGATGTTATCCCACCGCACGAATCACTTCCAAACTCCATTTTTATTTCCGATGATGTAGCATGTAACAAGCAAAATACAGTAAGAGAGTACTTTGCGATGGGCAGACACTCGAGCGTTGATTGTTTCTACCTTTGCTAAACATATGCCAAGGTTCCCAAGCATCTTATACGCGACAATGTGAATCTGCTGATTTTATTTAAACAAGATCGTACAAACTTGAAACTTGAACATGTAAATACGGACATGCCGTATGAAGATTTTCTGGTGTTATGTCCAAAATGTTGGCAACAGAAATATGGCTTCATGGTGCTTGACAAAGATAGCTCATTGTCCGGCGGTCGATATAGAAATGGATTTTACGAGTTTGCAATACTGTGATGTAGTCAGTCGACATTGAGACATCAGCTGTGCAACGGCCGACAAATAATTTCATGTGGGCATGATGACGACAATTGATACTGATGAGAAGATTGCCAGGGTAATTGCGAAAACAAGCGACTCAATACGCAAAAAAAATCAAGCTTTGAAGACTGGAAAAATGGAAGAAGATATTGCATTGGAGAGACACTTCAAGCCAATCACCGAAACCTTTTAAGCAGATTGTTGAAAAATCAGCTGTTGTTGAATCTCTTGGGCCGGAAATTGAATCGATAAGCATGTCGGAAAGAAAGGACCTAGAGAAGGATGTGAAATAAAGAACAAAGCGCACACGTTCATTATTTGAAGATTCACTGGCAACTTCTACACCGAATCAGTTGAAACGCAAGCGACGAAAAGAATCTCTGGATGATACGTCGATGGCTGCTGTATCCTTGCAACCAGCGACCATTGTTGAAGAAGACGTTTTCGAGACTACGCCCGAATCATTCGTGTCTACAGTTCAACGTCAATTACAAACAGCTGAAGGTCAAAATATATTGCGCAAACATTTCGGTCCACTCGGTCAAGAATATATTTCATCTATTCTTTCACAAAACAAAAATTCCAGCATGGATTACGTGTATGTCGTCAAATTTACCAATGAAGGAATGATGCTAGGCGTTAAGCGTTTCGATGTGGATAATGTATTCATCGATGGCATAAAATACTTGGGAACCCCTGGACTCTATGAGCTAATCTTCAAGAGAATTCCTTACGATGCAATATACACCGAGGAAGACAGAGACAAATATACAAGTACATTGTTGGCAATAAATGCACATCGACGTGTTAGCAATATACTCAATCCTGTATTGGATAACAAAGGCTTCAAGTATAAATATATAATTGGACCATTACCTTTCGACGGAAAAACTGGAAGAGGTATAGAAATACCGCTCGCCATGACGTTAAATAACAACAAAATCGATTATGTGCATTGGAATGATCCCAATGAGTAGGTTGATCGTTTGCGCTTGTTGAAAGCTTCATGACATGCGGGTAACAACGCTCACGACGATGAGATAATGTCGATTATTGAGGAACTTCGCGAAGCGTGTCTCATTATAAATTAACCTATGCATCGATGATAATGATCATTCCTTCGTCACTATTGATACCAAGATGTCGATCAATAAATTCGGATCACGCTTGAGGCGCAGGATAATTCATACTATCAGTGGACTGAGCTAATAAGAAGGTGGTGACCATCAGGGCGGAGGAAGAGGGTGTGCGTACGTGCGTTGACCGGCCCCTCCGCCGCCGCCCCTGCCCAGGCTATTCGCTCGAGACCCAAAGCAGTAACGTCGCCTCGAAGCCTTCTTACCCTAGCGAGTCATAAGTGATCCGTTTTTTGAAGGGCGAGAGAGAGAGAGAGAGAGAGAGAGAGAGAGAGAGAGAGAGAGAGAGAGAGAGAGAGAGTCGTTGATAAGGTATGAGGTTTTCGCGTGAGTTGACGAAGCAGGTGGTAGAGGAGTGGGAGGGGTGGGGGGAGGAGAAATTGAACGACAACGCTACACTGACATTTTACATTTCTTTAATTAAACACATTACAAGTAGTGTAAACACATTCGCAAACGCGTTTGAACTTGTCGCGCTCAAACCGCAGACGTCCTGTTATTGAAATATTTTGGCGTTTGAACTTGTTGCGCTCAAATCGCAGACGCCGACCATTCTCTCGCAATCGCGTTCAACATTTTTTCACGCTTCCGAAAAACAGATTCACACACACACACACACGCAGGCGCACGCACGCACGCACGCACACACACACACACACACACACACACGCACACACGCACACACACACACCCATACACACACACACACACACACACACACACACACACACACGTTGTCACGCTCAGACCGCCGACGTCCTGTTATTGAAATATTTTTGACAGGCGTCCTGCTGACCTAAGATATTTTTTCCAATATTGCGAGGTCGTCTCGGTCAAACCGCAGTGGTCCGACGGATGTGTGGCACGCGTCGTAGCACTTGGCGAAGCACGTGTTACAATTATAATAAGACATTTTTTAAAGTATACCGACCGCGTCCGAGCACGCGTTTTAGGTTAGGTTACGTCACCACAGGAGTTTTTTATTTTCGTTTTCAATGTAAAATTTGAACCAGTTATTAAATACTTGTACTTCTATCGTTCCACAATGTACATTGGCATCATTGTACGACTTCCTTGGTGCGATATGAATTTTGCAGTGAACGTTGCGATATTTGTTAAATTTAACATCGCGACTTAGATCGATGTATTTGGGACAATTCAAGCATTCGAGATTGAAACTTCGGATCATTATCCCACCAAGATGATCCTTTTCAATGTGGCCTCCTTTGTATGCAACGATTTAACGTTTTTCATCACAATATGTTTTCAATTGGGTGCGAATAATTTTCTGAACATCATTTTGATGATAACGTTCGAAAGGGAAATTTGCAAATGGAATTCCATGAATTTTTCGACTAACGTAGGTAGCACTTTTTTGTCAGCGTTATTTAATTCGCTGAATTGAATACCAAGGCGAAAGAAAACTTTGAACAGACTTTCCGTAGAGCATGTGTATATAGCTATTTCTTTATAAAGAATTTTTCGATTGACAATAAATCCTTCGTTATCCATGATATGTGTTATGTTGCTGGGTAGAATTTGATCCTATAAAAGAATTTCACATGATTGTAATGTGTTTTCAACAATTTCATGAAAAAATATTTTCGAAGAATATTTCGAAAAGACTTACCACCATTTTAAAATGTTCTTGTACAAGTCTGTTAATGCAATATGGTTGAACGCTGGAACTTTCTTAATTGTAATTTTTTCGCTCTCGCGAACATCTCATATGGACAGTGAATACAGTAGAAAAGGGGATCTTTGTCATTTTAGTTTGTCACAACGGACATACAGTGTGGTAGATTATTTTTATTTCACCTCCATATAGAAATACATTACATGATTAAGCTAATTTGCGTACAATATTCGATAATGGATTATATTCTACGATGCGATCATGTATGATAAGACAGTATCCAGTTGTATTGTCAGGTATATTTTCCGAACATTAAAATTTAAGTTTCACATCAACGGTACCGGTGTTTACAGACTCATTCTGCCGTGAACAGTTGATAATCGTTATAGGACCATATTTTCGGAAATCTTCCTGGTCAAGCATTGGCGTTGCATTTTTTACACGCTTATGAATCTACGATACATTACGTAAAGAATAGAATAACGATGATGATTATCGTCAGTTTAAAAATATAAATTGAGTTTATCACATGGATAAAAATCGGAATTGAGGAACAGCTTCAAATCTTGAAGTTTGCAATGATCAAATTTCGATGCAGTGTTAGTCAACATATTCTTCCGATTAGTCTGAAGCGCTACGATTACATATCACGGTTTCTCCAACTGAGCGGAAGTTTTAACCGCCCATGTATGTCGTTGCGTTGTACGTAGTAGCGGATACTCATACAGATCTCACGAACGAAAAGCCATTGTAATAGTTCGATCTTCTTTGAGTATGCGTAAATATTGTAGTTTTGTATATTCATCTAGCATAATGTGTGGCATCCTCCATTGAACTCTGGTTAATTCCATTTTTGGAGTCTTTATTTTGTTAGAGGGCTCGTATAAGGCATTTTTATCATCGCGAGCTCTTATCAACACGAGTTCATGTCTAGCATTCATGACCACTCGTCCCATCAACATACATAGTGGTACACAGTAATTAAAGTCCGTTTTATGCATTGTCTTTGAAGCACTTTCCCATGCAGCAATTTTTAAAGCAATGTTCTCAACACTAGTCAGTGTTGCGTAATTTTTTTGTGTTAGTTATACCAACGTTTTTGCAATTATCAACTTATACACGATTCATTTCGTAACGAATTTCACTCAATAAAAATGACATTGCATTGTTATCGAGGAAAACCATATCACCTGAGGTGGCAGTAGCATCTTTAACACCTTCAATCACTCTTCCCTCGATGTATAGATAACTCTCAGAAGGTAGTACAATTAGATCCTGTTGTTGTATTGGTATACGTATTTCATCATTGTAATCGTATGATGAATTTGCATATAGATTGTATGCATGTGATTCGATGTTAGTAATACGATTATTCTGGATCGGACGTGCTTCGATGTCTAACCAGTCAATCAATGATGTCGTCATTTTCGGCATTGTGAAGGCTCCTTTTCTTCACACCCTTGATCTTGAAGCCCAATGAGTGTAAAAAGTCAATATTCTCAACTTTTAATCCCTTCTTGTTGGTGCTTCCAAGAGAGTATGATGATGATGATGATGGTGGTAACCAATGTGAAGTTGTTCTTGGACTAACAACCAAATCGTGCAAGGACCTCAATTTATGTGTTTTATTGATACTAATGTTGTTACCACCACCACCATTATCGTAATTAGCTCCATGAGTAATATTATGATAAATTAACATTTTCGCAAATGAAGTCTCACAGTTATTTCCTCATCACCAAAATCTACTATACTATTGTCGTGATCAACTATTCGCAGAGTGATTCGATCTATGACTCGCACAATGATCGATAGATAAATGACGTTCGATGGTGTTTTCGATATTTTATATCCTGGTTAAATATTGGGGAAAAATTCATGAATTATATGCATCATTTTGCCATTGCTATAGGCTCCAGATGTGATGTTACACTCAATTCGTAGTATATTAATTTTTATTATTTTCACAGGTATATCTGATTCATACCATCGGTTTGCTTCGAGTATACGATTATCGAAGAACCCTAGAATTCGACCAATGCTGTTAGGTTTATGAAAATTAATTTCATATTTACATTTAATTTCACTTTTCAACGTGTTATTATTTGCACGTAAAATTAGTACATCTTCAAGCTCTTGCTTAACATCTCGAGGTATATTTTCTTGCGAATACTTGTTGATGGCCGACAATTCGTAAGATCCTTTAGGTATTGTAACAAGTTTATTTGTCTCATAGTAAAATTTATTGTTGGTATCATCAACTTTAGGGATTACGTGGAACGTTTGAAAATCCACTGGGCCGAACTCATAATTATCAGCGCTTAAATCTATAGGTGGGAAGAACTCAGTCGTTAATGTAGAGTATGTTCCCGAAAATGTTATGGTAAACGATGAAGATGTTGATGTTTTTGATGAGTACATCTTTCGCACACTGCTTGAACTGTTACAATAAGGTGTTTCTCTGCAGAAATTTAATGCACAACTAACCACAATTACTCTTATCATATGATTGATATGAGTGATGATTGTAGGTTAGCATAGAATTCGAGCCGAAATATGTAGTTATTTCCAATAGTGTTCGGAGATTTCCAAACGAGTCGAAATATTGAACTCCATTACCATGCTTCACGTAAGCAACCCAATCTGTACCAGGACCCTCAACATTATCGAGATTGACAAGCCCACATTCGTTATGCAATGAACGTCGTGGAAGATCATTGCGCATAAAAATTCCGCGGAAATTTGGAATGTTTTTACACGCATTGAGTAAGGGAACATCAGTCATTGGTCCATTAACATGACTTAGAGATTTTTTATTCCCTTGACGACGACGTTTTTTTAAAATCTCGTCCGGAACGCCTAAAAGGATTTAGATAAAGCCCCTCCATAGCACGATTGTGACGTTGAAGTTCTTCCTACTGACGTTGCGCCGCTTTAGTTTTGTTTACTGCATTAGCTACATCTGCTGCTCCACCTACCAATGATCCTAATGCACCCAGTATTGGTAGCAATGGTAGAAATCCTCCGCGTTTTGCAGTTCCAAGTTATCGCCCATTTTTCCGTCTATTATTTGTTCGCCTCTTAATACCCATTCCTATTTTTCTTTTCACAGTCATCGCAACCCAAGTAGCAGTTTCAGCTGCGCGTTCGCCTAACTTTGCGTCTTTTGCAACAATTCGCTGTTTTGCACGATCAGCTAATATTTTATCAGCTACATGTCGTCTCCCAAGATCTTTATATTTAGCATACGCAATATCATGTTCCCGACAAGCAGAGTCCAAAGGATTGATACCTTGATCGCCTCGAGACAATCTTTTCTGCAAATGCGTTCCTGGACCGCAAAATTGATATCCCGGAAAATGAAGTTCGAAAGGTAGAGCGTTAATTGCACTATTCATAATCCACTACCCAACATTTTTTTCTTTTTTTTCTTTTTTACTTTCAATACAGCGGTTTAACATGGTTCGATATGCTCAACGATTTGCTTCAAACCGAATAATTTTTTCTACAACAAGTCCTTTTATTATCATTAGGGAGGGTGGGAAATAATTAGGGATACATGCTAGATTTTTTTGTTTCTATTCATCGTCACATTTATTTTTAGAAATGGAATAGTGTCCCCAAGGTAATGTATTTATAGAATCTGGAGTAACACATCGTTTATCATCATATGGATCGAGTGTAAATTTTTTTCTGTTATAGTATACTGTAATGTCGGTTTGGGGAAGATAGTCGATTTTTTAATTAAAAGGAGTGACTGACTCGCTACAGAACACGGTTGTAGGATGAATCAACTCGGTGTACACGAAGTTGAGCTACTTGAACTACGTTTATTCAACTGACAGAGATTCGGCGTCTTACAAATTTGGTGGCTTACTACTCGCTTAGCCTAGAACGGAGGCAACTTATAGGGCTGGAGCGTGGGAAATCGAGAATAGTGGGAGGAAGGGCCTACGTGAGGTTTGGGGCGTTATTCGGGAATCTTCAAGAGGGATGAGGCTATGAGAGGGTTTTCTGAGAATTCAGAAAACCAGTATTTGACTATTCCATTCGGGACCTCGATTGGGCGGAAGACATACATTTGGAGAAGCCCCGACGATTGTCCGAATGCAGCTGCATCGAGCGGTGGTGACAAAGATGTACACGGGAAAAATGTTAGGATCCTTCTAATGTTTGTGTAGGAGTTTTCGTCGGAATGTCGGTGGATGAGACGGAGGTGATGAAATTCGAGAACCGTGGGAAAGGAAAAAGGAAAAAATTCCCAGCCTATATTACAATACACTTGATGCAACTTAGATCTAATACAATTTTGCCTACTTTTTTAGGCTTACGATTCCTTAAACAGTCTAAACAATCATCGAAAGTTATTTCTCGATTCACCGTGGAAGTTGAAACACCTTTAGCTTTTTTTACATCAGGTTTCCCCCAGACGCTCAATGCATACATTTTAGAGCGTGAACCAATAAATTCTTTCATAATCAGTCCATTATTCTCATCCTTCATCAAACCCAACTTTTTTTTATTAACTCTAGGCATATTGTAAACATTGTCACTAGAGTAATCACTTGTATCAAATCGTTCAATATCTCTTTTCATAATATCATACACAACATCGCACTTGATTTCGTCGATAAGACTATCAGTATCAGTGTATAATATTTTACATCGATCCGCAAATTCTAGTTTCATATAGGTATAATGGATATCGTATAGACACACTTTAGAAATATCTAATAGTGACATTCCAACGTAAATGGGTCTATTCATCACTAGTTTCAGTTTCCCCATATGAATGGCGATTAAATTATTGTCAAATGTAACTCTACGACGGAAATTTGGTTTCGATATATATGCATTCGCACCATAGCGTCCCTCCCATTAGGTAAATAATTTTACATCAATATGATTGCGAATATTCTCCATGGTTTTACCAAAGACTGCGTTATTCATTGATTTGTAAAGATTCTTTTCTAAATTTGATTGTGCCAATGTTCGAAATTGCGTATTAAATTCAATATAATTGCGCAACCATGTTGATTGATCGAACTGTAAGACTTTATTAATCCTACGTACACGCAATCCCTCACGCTAACATTGTTGCAAGGCTCGATAATGAATAACGTAACGTCCCTTATCGTATAATGAAGCAAGAAGTTTCTGATGTGATGCATTCGGAGCTCGCTCATGACTTGAACAAAATGGGAGATCGGCGTGTGAATTGTGAATTTCTTTAGGATATTCTAAAACAATATCTAGGATATAGCCTATTGAAGAATTGAGAGGTACGGTTGTCACATCGAAATTAATACAATTTTCCAACCATTTAAATTTCGATAAGGCAACGGTTGCGACATCGTCCATCCATACAAATTGTTAACATTACAATACATTGAGTAGATGGATTCTTTACACGAATCGTATGACTCATTCATATATTTGTTGGTTGCTATCGCATGTCGATGAGAACATTGACTAAGTCCTCCGCGTATACGTCGTTCGATAAACATCACCATATCAATGTCGGTTAATAATTCCAATTTAACCTTGGTAAATTTCAACATTGCATCCCATGTATAACTGGGGAGAGTGAAATAATATGCTGGATCCAAACCATAACTGTTTAGACATTTCGATCTAAAAGTTTCGAAACCGTCAGCTAACAATAGGACATTAGTTTTCAAATACAAATCACTGTATTCACCCAATGTTCTAATATTAAATGCAGTCCAAACATAATTAGCATGTTCATATTCGACGGTTTCTATATCACAATTTCGCAATTTACTGTAGAATTTTTCACGAGATGGCAGTACTGTCTCGTTTAACTTTTCAAAATTACAAACATAGTCGTATGGGAAGACTCCTTTCCACGCCAGTAAATTGAACATATCGGTGTTTAGTTATTTGAAATTAACTCGCATAATTTTCATATTGTTCTTATCCAAGGTTGAAATAAGTTTATCCAATCTAACATTCAAAAATCTATACGAATCGATGAATCTCAACTGCAATACTAGTTTCTCACTAATTTGAATATTCTTCATAAAAGCAACATATTTTTCAGCAGTTGTAGGAATAATCTGCGTGTGACCTTCGAACTGTGAAGCTACTTCTTGTATCAAAAAGTGCGCATCATAATTACTCAAATTGTGAAAAATCACCGGTATAATTCGTTGATCTTTGTAATTTAGATTACAATTCACATGTGCTGCACCCCTGTAGCACACGTGAATTGTAATCCCGTGAAATGTGAAATGATTGTGATCACGCACTCGGACTTGTCCATCCCGTGAAATGATTGTGATCATATTTACATTTCACGGGATTACAATTCACATGTGCTATAGGGGTGCAGCACATGTGAATTGTAATCTAAATTACAACGTGAAAAGACGAACTTGTCCATCCCGTGAAATGATTGTGATCACGCACTCGGACTTGTCCATCGATAAACCTTACTTCACATATGGGACAATATGTTGCCTTATAAAAATGATTCAACCGATCACCCCGCATCATTTTTACAGGATTTTTGTAGAAAAATTTGACGTTCTCAATGATTTTCTTCAACTCACATACAAACCATTCTGCACAATTTGTTCCTCGATAAGCGTTGTATTTACATAATGTTTGATTAAAGTTTGAATGAAATAATAACACACACTGTAAGGCTGTTTTTGAAATGCATAAGTATTGAGAGTATCGCTAGCATCATCAATTTCCTCTAGAAGACATTCGAAGTCGGCGTAAATGATGAATGGTAGAGGCTCTTTTCTTCTGAAATTTTTGAATTTCAACATCAATGTTTTCCTTCGTGGGTAGATCAGTGCGACACTGATTTACTTCCGTACAATCTACATAGTGAATGTTCAGTTGCTCTATACTTCTGAAGTAATGTAAACATCTGAAAACGAATAAAAAAACAAAAAGAATTAATAGTATGTTTATTATAACATTTACATATTAATTTATAATAATCATACCTGTTGCAAATATGTAATTTGCGTTTGTCTTTGCTGAGTTGTGAAGCCACCAGTCTGGACAAATTTTTTATCCACGCATAATGCCAATTACCGGTCCGCTCATCCTCGTATAATAACACATTTATGTGCTTATCATATGTTCGATTTGTTGAACTCAGTCGCAACGGTAGACATTCATATTTTTTCCGATGACGTTTTAGAGTGTAAACATTGATTGACAACTGATTGTTCCTTTAAAAAATTAGAATTTGTTTTAGCGTCATTGGAAACTCAATGTTTTGTAAATTAAGCACACTTGTATAATGAGGATAAAAACTCATTCGTTGCTGATTTGATTTATGTTTTGAAGGATATAGCGGCGATACTATGGCCCAAGCGACACATTCTTTATCCGTAGAATGTACGTTGACTAAAGCATGTTTACGAATAATCTCTTGAGGTATTTTTACGAAACACGCACCATTCATTTATTGACGTTTGTTAATGTTTATCATTAAACTGATAATCTTGAATAACGCCCATCCGCTGTCGCGCTCTTGGAACTCTTCCAATGATGTTAAAATAGGTTCAACCACCTTTCCAGAATACCATTCGTTAAGATCCGTCGTTGGCATTAATGTCGAATTTTTCGATACAAAACTTTTGACGTCAAATTCTTCACTTGTAGCAGTCTCATCGCGCGAATTACGATCATCAACTCTCGTATGTGTAACAATAAATTCAGCATTAAATATACTGTTTACCTTTACGGAATCGTGTACTTCAAGGTTTTGCTTCACACTTTCCAAGACCAATCTCTTAGAATCCAATAGGAATTGAAGAGGATCGATATGTGAAATATTTATCACCATACCAGCGGTCCTACTGCTGCTGCTATTGTTGTTGCTGGTGCTGATGATGATGATGATGCTGATGATAATGTACTAGCCAATGTTTTCAACGATTTTTTTTTTTTTGTAGACCACTACCACTTGAACGCATATTATATTTTTCTCTCTCCTTCAAACATTTTAATCGATCAATTGGCAAATCATACGCTGCTTGTATCCTGTTGAACTGTCTTTATTATCGCGTAAAGTTTGTGAACATTTATTAATACATTCATCGCATTGTTCCAACCACTAATGTCGATTAACATCGTTTTTAACAAACTTTAATTGCAGAACCAAGTTCTTTTCCGTTTGACGCGACAATCTCACTTCCAATAAGTTTGACATTTTTCATTGCATGCTACCCGAACGGGTACTACTTAAAAATGCTTGGAGCATAGAATATATACGAACGCATGAAAAGAGAGGTGGTAACTTACAATACATTTAGAGCGATAAGAAAACCGCGGAACTAGTGGAAGTATGCGGCGACGTATTCGCGCAAATCACTCAGAGATTGGAATGAATGTTCTTTTTTTCATTTGAATACGCTGACGATTTTACATTATCAATTCCACTGTTATAATTTTTTTTATCATAAAAATATAATAATTTCGATGTTAGACGTGTCAATTTGGTAACAACATCCTTTACAGGACACTCAATTCCGAAGATGGATAAATTTAATATTCCTGATTTTACGAGAATATCATTAAATTCATCATACTCGTAATATATATCCTCAGCAATAATATATAATCTACCGTTAGTATATCTAAAGATTGAAAAATTTGTTTCCAGAGATAAACCAATACCTTTGAAAAGATCTGGTGCAAATACATATTTTCGCGGTGTGAAACTACATTCATCCATTTCCAGAACGTAGAAACTATCGTAGAAAATATACGTTTTACCAGTATTTGTTACCACCACTGATTTTACACCGTTGTATTTAAAGTTTGAGCCAAACATTGTTTGGTATGATTTTGGCCAATAAGGTAAGAGTTTTAATGCATCTCGATCAAAAACGTAAATGTAATTATCTGCAAACAATACTACGTCACCGGATGATTTTTCAAATATAGCTGGGATCTGTGTAAAATTGTTCGGTAAGAATTGAAGCCAATTACGAATAAGTTGAGGTTTATCATATTTTTTATCCGATAAATTTAAAGGTCAAGCCCACTGTTCCGATAAAATGTATAATCTTTTTCGTGGGATGACAAATTTTAATTTCGATTATTTTATTTGACAAATCGAATCCTCGTTTGGTATTATCAAATCTTGTTTTTTTATTACTCCTCATTTCATCTTTTGATGAGTTAATACCATTCGAAAATGTAATCGCTTTTTCCATGGGTATAATCATTGTGGTGCTCATGGTAGTAGTCGCACGTTGTTTTCTGATGGAATTAGTGGCGACGGTAGTCGATGGTGTCGTAACTCGTTTTGGAATGATTGTGGCGACGGTAGTCGTTGATTGTTGAGGGTATAAATATTAAATTGCATCTATATCATTTTCATTGAAGAAGTATGAGTTATTCCAATGTTCAGGCCAAAATGGTGTCATGATGGAATTTGTATAGGCCGAAATGTGGTGAACCCAACGAATGGCCAATTTCATGCAACGCTACCCACAGAAAACTAATTCTCGACAAATCCGTCGTCATCTTTAATCCCATATCCCAATTGACGTCTTTCGCGTAATGAATTTCTGTCACAATATTTGGTTCTCTAGGATAAAATGCATGTCCTAATAAACCTTTACCTAATGGATAGTCACATAGTTCTACTGAGGAAATGTGTGAATGATTTAATGTCTCTCCATATTATAAAATGAGATCAGCCTGCGATTTTCGAAATACGCATTTAAAAGTTAGTCCACATATGCTAGACCATTTTTTAAAAGCTTCCCTCACTACCATTCGCGATTGAGCACTGTTCGTAGAAAGGAACCATATTAAAGTTTATTTATGGCACCTTACACGTTCGGATGTGACGTAATCCGAAAGCTGATCCATGTTCTCACATCGTGGACGATGCATAAGATCCCACGTTTCTGGATTCATCTGCCCATCGGTTGGTAGATTCCAAACTTCTTGAAATGTTCTCAATGCTTCACTAATTTCAGCCTTGTTTATCGATGAATATATATTGCTACTAGTGTCGTGACGATCTAAGTATCCATATCGATACAGGTAATCAATCGTTTCGTGAGGAAATGCGTTATTCCTGAATAGGATTGTGTTCATAATGAATAACCAACGTAGTAAACGCATATTTGCAGTATTGAATCTCGATCTTTTTATTTCCACACCACACTCCGACAATTCAATCAGTTGATGTACTGAGTAATTTAATCAAACATTGATTGCGTTTTATATCTTTTTCCCCACAAATGTTTATTACATATAATACGCAGTAAGGAATCATGTTACATATAATGCGCAGTAATACATCTTGCTACATATAATGCGCAGTAATGAATCATGCTACATATAATGCGCAGTAATGAACCATGCTACATATAATGCGCAGTAATGAAGCATGTTGAGTGGGGGGTAGTATAGGATAGTGTAGAATATAGTATTAAAGTTCAATTTTACACTGAGTATGTGTGCTACGATAAGATATACAATACTATACTGGGTGAGGCACTAACTGTTGCCACCTTGAATATCTCTGTAATTATCGACGTCACAAAAAAATATTTGAAACAAAAGTTGTACCGTACGAAAGGGGTCATTAAATGCGACCATTTTTTTTATCTCAGTGGAGGCGCTGTCGTACAGTAAAGGTCACCTCCACTTTTTGAAATGGGACGGTACATTTTTTTTCGAGTATCTTGTAGAGCATCGAAAACTGCATAAAAAACATTTAGGGGCCAAAGTCGTTCAAGGTCGTTTAAGATGAAAAAGTGACATGAAATTTATTTTTATTTGAAATTACCTTTATTCACAGATGTTCAAAGTGATTACCATTGGAATCAATGCACTATTACAATCTCCTCATCACGAATTTCTATCACTTCGGCACCTATCGCTGAAGTCTTGTCATTGTCTTGTATGTAAATAACGGCACCAAACCTACAATGTACACGGAACACTGTACAATATTTCGCCCAAACGAACCCAAGATAATGATAGTAAGAATGGTGAGACTAGTATTAATGAATCAAGCGAATTTAAATGATGTATTCTTTTGAAGAGCAAACTGATATGCTTCTAATTTACGGAGAATGTCAGAAAAATGCAGTAAGAGCTAGAGACTTATACGCTGAAAGATTTCCTGAACGTTCTCATTCTACACGCCGTACATTTCGAATTTTGTACACTAAACTGAGGACAACTGGATCCTTAATCCGTCGGGAAAGTAACCGACAAAAGCGAGTTACTAACGAAGAAACGGAAATTGGTGTTCTTGCCGCCGTTCATCGAGACCCTTGTGCGAGTTCTCGTCAAATTGCGAGGGAATCTGGCGTAAGCCAAAGAAGTATTCTACGTGTTCTTCATCATCATAAATATCATCCTTACCACATCAGTCTCCACCAGAAAATAACTGGTACGGATTTCATGAATCGCACTGAATTCTGCCGATGGGCCCAACGCCAGATTCAGAGAGATGACTCATTTATTAATCGGATTTTATTTACTGATGAGGTAACATTTACAAATAATGGAAATATTAACTTGCATAACATGCATTTGTGGTCAACTGAAAATCCACATTGGCTGCGGAAAATTGCACACCAAAGACGGTGGTCCGTTATGGTATGGTGTGGGATTATTAAGAATAGAATCATAGGCCCTTATTTCATCGAAGGGAATCGTAATGGTAGGAAGTACACCACATTCCTTCAAGAAACATTAGGTCCGTTATTAGAAGCAATACCTTTAAAAACAAGAAACAGAATGTGGCATCAACACGATGGGTTCCCGGCATATTTTTCGCTGATAGCTAGAAATGAATTGCAAAAGAGATTTCCAAATCATTGGATTGGACGCGGAGGAGCCGTATCGTGGCCAGCTCGCTCGCTAGACTTGACGCCTCTGGACTTTTTCTTGTGGAGATACTTGAAAGATCTTGTTTATAAAGAACGTCCAACTACGCCGGATCATATGCGTGCGAAGAATTCTTCGAGCCTGTGATTCGAGAAGTGCCGAAGTGATAAGAAATTCTACACAATCCGTGATGAGGAGATTGCAATACTGCATTGATTCCAATGGCAATCACTTTGAACATCTACTGTGAATAAAGGTAATTTCACATAAAAATAAAGTTCATGTCACGTTTTGATCTTAAATGACCTTGAACGACTTTGACCCCTGAATGTTTTTATGCAGTTTTCGATGCTCTACAAGATGTTTGAAAAAAAATGTACCGTCCCATTTAAAAAAGTAGAAGTGACCTTGACTGTGCGACAGCGCCTCCACTGAGATAAAAAAAATGGTCGCATTTGATGACCCCTTTCGTACGGTACAACTTTTGTTTCAAACATTTTATTCTGACGTCGATAATTACAGAGATATTCAAGGTGACAACAGTTAGTGCCTCACCCTGTATATTATCCGCAGTGATGAATCATGTTACATATAATGGGCAGTAATGTAGGATAGCGTAGAATATAATATTGAAATTACAGTTTCCACTGAGTATGTGCGCTATAATAAGAGCGGTTCTCGATGCATAGACCAGTGAAGCGGTTGGAGCGTTAGTTATGAGCTCTAGTTCTCATTTGAGAGCATAAGTTTCAATCCTTCACCTGGAAAACATATTTTTACAGTAATGATTTACTGAAAATACCAATTATATTGTGTAAAAAAATATAAAAAATATTTACCTGAACATTTTTAGTACTATCACTTCTTTTTTTTTGCCAACTCCTTCGTTGATGAAGAATCAATCGAACCCTTCAATTTCTTATGATTTTTTTTATTTTTTTTCATGCTCTTCTTATTGGAATTGTCATCACCGACATCCTCATCGTCGACGTCGTCGCCGCCATTGTCGTCGTCGTCGTCGTCGTCGTCGTCGTCGTTATCGTCGTCATTACTACCACCCGTCTTTTTTTAATTCACCGCCGATTTTTCAATGTGCTCATTTGAAGCATCGTCAGAATCACCATTATCATTATCGCCATTGCTCTCGAATCCAGATTTTGTCTTTCCAGAAATTTCCTCAAAACGCAATGGTTGCCTTTAATACCTCCAGTTAAAACTTTAACGTGTAAACGTTTCAGATTAGCTAGCTTCTCGATTGTTCCATAAAACTCCAGATCGTTGTTGAGAGCATCCGATATGTGGATCGGTAGGAAGATTGCACATTCGTCATTCAAATCCATAACGACCTTCTCCCCGTAACGTGGAGTTACCATCCGAACATCGCTCACATTGAACCAAAAATTGAATGTTACATCTCTTATGGGGAGTGTCGGTAAAAACGGCTGACTGGTTGGAGGTGATTTCGAGATTTCATTGAGTTTTTTTATAGAAGTTTTCAAATAAAGTCGTCTTGTTGAGCGAGCACCGTGCTTCATTGTAAATAAAAAAGATTTCCAGAGCAGTAATTGTATCAACTTTTTTAATACAACATATTAGACTTCAAAACTTCCCGTATATATACTGCTATCCCCTCCCTATACGTCATGTAAGAAATCGGTAACCTAAATCTGAACGTCTCCTCGCAAAGGATGTAGCACTAACCACATTCTTTATCAACTACTAGCTTCGTTGACTACGACTAAAGTGGAGTGCGAAATTACCACAGTGCTTGAAAAATGGAACATCATCATCCTGAAAAAATTGCTCGCGTTTGCCATTACATTTCAACTAATATACATATGAAAAATTTACTACCTCGTTTAATTGAAACAAGAGTTTTTAATGAGGATGATGTAAACAACCCTCGATGGATGGTATCTACTTCAGTATTCAATGATTTTTTTCATGAAACTGCATTCAGAATAAAGCTCCATAATTTCAGGAGCAAATGACTGATTATGTGGAAACTGTACGCGATATCTTGCTAATTTATTGTGGAGTCTACTTCAAAGTGGGAGTCACCACCGCAGAGTTGCGGACATTCTCGAAGGAGAGGGAAGGAGACTTCCGCACTAGTTGTGAATGGTGGAAAGGCTGAGACATTGCATATTTAGATGATAATTATTTTGGAAGCAGATGAAGATGGCCGGCCTTACGATCGCGTTATATTATGTCGAGCAGTCTATTTTAGTATTTTACATTGAAAAATATAATGTTGTAATAGAAATACCGCCTGAGTTCGAATATTTAGGTGTCACGTCCTGAGGGGACGTGAGCATATATTTTTTCGTTTCCCTCTTTGTAGCCTACGTCTAGCGCAATAGCTCGGGATGAGGGTAAAAAGGGGATGTGCTTGGATAAAAAATGGGATGACGCGATTATCCGATTGAGGAATAATTGGACACTCAAATTCTATCGACTCGGGGTTTATTGGAATTAACCAATCTGGTTAAGTCGATTAAATTAATAATACAGAAAATGTACATGAAGTATTTTGCTTACATTTGTCGATGCGCCCAGGGTACAATGGTTGAAGATACGGAGGGTCGAATCGGACCTTCGTAGGTAGGCCGGACCGCTCGGTTGTGTACGCTCGGTTACGGATTTAGCGGAGCTGGTGTTCTTCACGTAGACACGATCCTTTAATACACGAGTATTTATCGCGAGCCGAGTCTTCGAAGTAATTGGGTATTTACGCAATTCAATGTATCGATATTAATGTGGTCGCGCTCTACAAAGTATAGACAGAACTTATAACAATTATACCGGAGATATACTAATTTTTAGAGTTAACGTCTGAACTTGTCGGATACTATCGGGAGATAGCTTTTTGTATCGAACTAGATCTGATGGAAGATGTTAGAGACTTTGTCCGATCGCGATGGAAACTGTTGGGAGACTTTGTCCGATCGCGATGGAAACTGTTGGAAGACTTTGTCCAATCGCGATGGAAACTGTTGGGAGACTGGCTTTCTGACGGACACTTCGTTGCCAAGTGGAAAATAGGAGAGTTTTCGTTAATCGGGGAAGGAGTGCATTTTCGTGATGGGTTTTCTATAGGGATTGGTGGAAAAGGCATCAAATATGTGTCTCTTCGGATGATTGGTCGAAAATGGAGAGTGGGAGCAGGACGTAGTCTGCAAGTCATATCCGTCGCCTTATTTCCAGGAATTGGAGCAGCGTTTCCTTTATCTGGAGCGCGGAAAAATACTGGGAGGAAAAAGGGGCCTTGTCGGTGGCGAGAACGCACTGCTTGAGATAGGGCTTATTGGCCTAGGCTCGCGAGTGCACGTTGTGTTTTATGACAGGGTGGTTTCTTAGGTTCGAGGATTTCATTCTGGCGAGTGTGTATTTGTTCTTCACATGGTTAAGACTGCTGTGCTCTCGCGTGGGAAAGCACGTGAGACAATTACTTATTATCAATAGCCTACATTTCCGCCGTGTAGGTCTAAGCTTAAAGAAAAATATAAACATCTGTCGAAAAATGGGAATGCCGCTATCGCGCGTATGTGGTCATTCACGATTTCCATGGGAAATCGCATCGGCCCTGCGTCTTCGCCGGGGCTCAAAAAGATAAGAGAAAGCAAGAAAAAGTAATACATTGTGCGCATTTGGTCGCGACGTGACACCCCCCCTTTAGGATTGAGCGTCTCGCTCGATCAGGTTCGTTGGGGGTTGCGAAAATATAGTGGCACGATAGTATAAATTGGCATTGTCATTGATCGACTTACAATTTTACTTAAATATATTCGAGGATTGGTATCACATATGACGTTTAACCTATAGTTATCTTGCGCTTAGGAGGTATGCATGAATTTCATTATCACCTTATAAGAAAGCGTATGTGTTTCTTTGTTAGACCATTTACGAACGAGACTTTTTCTGTTTCTTTTTAAAATTATGTATATATGTTTTTTCACTTCACTGTAAGATGTATATTTACGCGTTTTATCCTTTCGTTTTCCTTATGAATAGATACTCATTTACTCATTTCAACTTATCTTGACAAGGTTAAAAGAACAATAATAATGAGGATAGAGAAAAACGTTATTAAACATGACTAAAATGGTCGTTTTGATGCTCGAATGTCTTCTCGTGCGAACTTAAAGGAAGGGAACGTGTTTTAGGAGGTTGATCGTACCTTGAACGATCGGAGATATTAATTTCAGAAATCATGTGTTGCAACGTTGGTCTTGACTTGATCCGTTGTTTCGACTGAAGATGCTGTCACGTGGTTATAAAGTTCTTGGCCAGTTTCACCGGTGACGTTTTCTTCTTAGGTCGTTTAGCCAGGTGCATTCAGGAGGTGCGTAACCGAGTCCCCTGCTGCACCGACGAGGTAGACCGGCCAGCCGTAGACAGTGTATAGGCTGTACGTATGGATCACCGTATCTGTGAGACGCGTGCTCGATCGAACGATGCGTAACATTCGGATGACACCAGCGTTTGCTGTACCGAATTCAAAGAATTTTTCCCAGGTGCAATTTCAGATGGAGTCCGCTTGGTTGACAGTGTTTTGAGCACTGATGCCCCGTGCCATATTGTTTATGGCAGTGGGCTGCTCTACAGGAAACATGATGTTTTCGTACGTTGTCGATGTCTTGTGCGGAATAGATCCCACATGGTAGTTCTGGGTTGGTGTATCGCCAAGTAGACTTCGTCGTCGGCTTCATGCTTGCAGGTAGTATGGCTTTGACAGGAGCAGGTATGAATTTGTACCCGATGTCTCCGTAAAGGTAATATGGAGGAAGTAAGGAATTATAGGTTATTTGAGTTCATGTTTTGATAATATATGATTTCGAGGAGTAAGGAGATATTTTACGTTCCCACGAGTGACAGGTAATTGATCGTAGAATTCTTTTAACATTCTTTTAATATTCTCTTAGCTTTTTTTAACATACTTTTATCATTCTTTAAACATTGTTTTAACCTGATCAGGTTTACTTCTATCGGTATACATTTAATAACGTGTAATCCTTCGCTAACTAGTACCGCCATATGGCTTGGAGCTTTCATTAAACTATATGTAAATTCGTCTAGTGCTTGTATCGCAGGAGATAAACTATTTTGAAGAATTTAACATTCTCGGTTACATTATTGAATAAGTATATAGCGTAGAGCGTATAAGTATAGCGTTTAAATTTGTTTCTGTATGTGTCGCTTGTCAGGTATAAATGTAGGGTTAACATTAGGCGAATATCTTTTAAATTAGTGTTAGATAACTTTTATTAGATAGCGTTGTTATTTTTGGAAATTTGATTTTGTTTTTGGAATTTCGAATTTGTTTTTGGGATTTTATAAAAGTTATACCCCTTGATGTTTCTGAATAGTCTGATAGCAGCCATCTGAAAAACAGTGTAATTGTTGTGGTTATTTATTTAATGAGGATTGAAATCGGATTCAACTCTTGGTGGTTTGTTTTTCTTTTTGTTTTTGGTTTTAGTGTTAATGTGTGAGTATCGCAATTGGTTTTCATGCACTATTCGGGTTTTGTTATTATAATGGATTTTTACGTTACCCTTGTCCAGTTTTTCTAAAACCTTATGTGGTCCAGTATAATGGTCTCCGAGTTTACCTGGTTTGGGACCCTTTTGGAGGTAGACGAAATCTCCTACCTTAAAACTCTTGGGATTAGCGTTGTTATCATAATATTTCTTTGAACGATGTTTGGACGAGACTAGATTTTCATAGGCGAGGTTTCTGATTCCGTTTATTTTCGTGATTAAGTCAATTAAATACCCGCGATAAGTGGGTAGCTGATCGGATTCTCGAAGTGGTTCGCTTGATGGAACTCTCGCTAATTTGCCAAAGACTATTTCGTACGGAGTATACTTCGTACTTTTATGAACACTTGTGTTATACGAGAGCGTTGCCAATTCTAACCATTGATCCTATTCATTGTCTTTATCCGTATATTGTTTTAAAAATTCGGCCAGTACATGATGAGACCTCTCGAGGGATCCGTTGGATTGAGGATAAAACGCGGTCGTTCGACATCGCTTGATACGAAATCGGTTTGCGACCCGTTTCATGAGACCGCTCAAAAAGTTACTTCCTTGATCTGTTAATAGCGCCTTGGGTGCACCAAAAACGCATATAAATTTCTTTATAAATGCATCGGCGACCGTTGTCGCTAGTGCATTTGGGAGTGGAATCGCGACGCAATACTTCGAGAGGTGATCTTGAATAGTGAGAATGTACTCGTTCTGATTCGAGGTACGTTGCATTGGACCTACTATGTCCATTGATATTTTTTCAAAGATTGTGCCCGGACTGTCTGTTATTATCATTGGTTGTTTTGTTTTGACTCTGACTAATTTTTTTAGTTGACACTTTAAGCATTGTTGGATTCTTCTTTGGATATCTGATTTGAAGTCTTTCCATAAATATTCGCGTTTGATTCTATTGTAGGTTTTTGAGACACCCTTGTGTCCTCCAATTGGGGACTTATGCATTTTGTAAAAGATCGAATCTCGTTTTTCAATTGGCACGTAGCGTAGAGTTCCTAAGCAAATTATTATTATTATTTGACTGTTTGTGAATGTTTCTTTTATAATGTTCATGACGTCAGTCATACAGTTCATACTATGTGTTCGACGTGATTTGTATGACAAATGCTCCACGACTCGAGTTTGAGAATTTGGCAAAGGTCTCTCAACTCTTTTATGCTTTCCTTAATGTCCTCTAATATGAAAGATAACGATCTAGAATTCTCGCCTTTGATAACTAATGCAATGTGATATTTTTTTCCAACCTTCTTACTGTAGGCTTGGCCTACTGTCAAATCTTTCCAGAGGGGAAGTTTGTTCGATTCCAATAACTGTTGTGCTCCAGAATCGCATGGTTTACTAGCTGAATCAACAAAATAGACTAGGTGATCGTTTCGGAAATTAAACAATTCCTTCGTCGTGATACAATTAGCAATTTGGAATCCAGGTACCTTTGTTCCGTGAGTCAGAGATATCTTATCTTCGGAGGATTGCGAGTCAACCGAATCGGAGTTAGTATCTGTCGGATCATTGAAATTAGAATCAGAGGGAATTTGGGAATTAGGAATACAGGATGCTTTGCGCTGGCTCGGGCCCTTAGCTGTTTTTCGGTCAATAACCTTCTTGGGGCGCCTAACACGTGCGGGTCTTATAACCTCAGCTTCTGTTTCATCGCCACTACTTTCCTCGTAGTTTACGACCTAACGGTTCCTGCGAGTAAGGTGCCGGGGTTCGGTACGCCTATCTGTCCCGTTTGGTAAGGGTGCATCGGTTCTTGCCGGTTTATCGTCACCAAATGATTTTTTTCCTCGTGCAGTTTCTTTTGTATTTGGAGTTACGTCGTTCTTCGCTTGAGAGCGAATGCCGACTTTATTTTTTTTCCTGAGTGATGGGGTGGGCATCTACCTGAGTTGTGAACCTTATGGGGCTTCCACCTTCCTCTTCGCTACTACCGGATTGTTTGATAGATGGTTTATTTCTAGTAACGCGTTTACTGAATTTCTTATTTGTCTTTGTTTGCAGTGAGTAACGATTTCGGTTTCTTCTAATTTTTCAATTGGATTACGCGACAATGCGTCAGCGTTTGAATTCAAAGTACCAGGTTTGTACACGACGTCATAGTCGTATTCTGAGAGTTTAAGTCGTCATTTTAGGACACGTGCATTCGCGTCTTCGGCCGTTTTGAACCAAACCAAAGGTTTGTGATCGGTGACGAGAGTAAATTTTCTACCATATAAATAGGGTCTGTTTAGATTTCTCGGATTCTGGTTGGAAGTGAACGAGTGGGAATGGGTGGAGTTATTCGTGAGAATGGAGGAACGCGCCGGAAAATAAATGAGGTTGAAAGTACACGGTTTTAATATAAATATAGATTTATTTAAACACTATTTAACTATTTAATTTAACTATTAATGACTGACTGGAAGAGTCCCGAGGGGACCGTTGTCGCGGGAGCTAACGCGGGCGTAAATCGCGTTAGCCCGTTGACTTAAGAAGGGGGGAAGAGACCGAAGCTGACCGTTTACCGAAGAGACTTGTGAAGCAGTTAGTGACGAAGTGATTTGAAAAGGAAGGACACCTGATGTTAATTAGAACGTTGAAAATAGGGGGAGAAATCCCTGTGCCCGGACACTGTCCTAGTCAAGCGCGCGACCGGCCGAGAGACGTCGACCTCTAGCGGGGTCTCCCTAAATTAGGAAGTCGGAGATAGTGTTTCCGAAACATTCTCCCCGCTTTCGGCGACAGTCGTCGACGAAGAGTCCATTGGAAGTACGGCCAACTTGGCAGTCGGTCGCTTCAAGGTGGAAGTGGCCGTGCGAAGCGTCACCACCCTGGTTAGACCATCCGACCCGGGGTGAAGTTCGACCACTCGTGCTAGTGGCCATCGTGAAGGTGGAAGTCGTTCGTCCGTGATTAGCACGAGTGAGCCGATCTGGATCTCGTGTGAAGGGTGTCGCCATTTGGAAATCGACAAGCTCCGCTGAAGGTACTCCGAAGACCACCTCTGCCAGAAGTGCTGTAATTTTGCCTGAAGGAATTGCCACCGTGAAAGTCGAGTTTCTGGAAGTGAAGTGAGAGACGGTTCGGGCACTGTGGTAAGTGCCTCGCCGATGGTGAAGTGACCCGGTGTGAGGGGAGAAAGGTCCTCAGGGTCGTCCGATAAGGGACAAAGTGGCCTTGAATTTAAGACAGCCTCCACTTGCGCAAGAAGAGTCGTAAATTCTTCGTACGTAAGGGAGGCTTCTCCGATTACCCGACGAAGGTGATATTTCGCGGATTTTACCGCAGCCTCCCATTTTCCACCCATGTGAGGTGCGGCCGGAGGGTTGAAGGACCAGTTCGTCCCAAGGTTGGTCAGCGATATGATCGTAGAATCCATTTCGGCTGATCCAGCCTTGAAGAGAGCACGAAGTGCAGTATCGGCGCCGATGAAGTTGGTCTCGCAGTCACTATAAATAGTGTGACTGATTCCTCGTCGTCCGGAAAACCGCCGATAAGCGGCAACGAAGGCCTCTGAAGTATAATCCGTGACGAGTTCGAGGTGGACCGCGGAAGTAGTGAAGGAAACAAAAACGGCAAGATAAGCCTTGTAAGTTTTTGTGCCTCGTCCACGCCAGGTCTTGACGGTGAAGGGTCCTGCGTAGTCAATGCCGGTGTGGAGGAAGGCCCGTGAAGGTGTGACTCGCGCAGTCGGAAGTTGACCCATTAGTTGTTGGGCTTAAAGTCCTCGAAATCTGGCACACGTGGTGCACCGAAGGATGTACGATCGAATTGGAGCCCGGCCACCCGGAATCCAGTACGATCGACGGAGGAAGCTTAAGGTGGATTGGGTACCACCGTGAAGCGTTCGAAGGTGCGAGTCAGCGATGATCAGTGAAGTGAGCGGAGAGGTCCGGGGCAATATTGGCGGATGTTTTGCCTCGGGCTGTAGAAGGGCGTTCGTCAGCCGGCCGCCAACTCGAAGGGTCCCTAATTGGTCGACAAAAGGGTTGAGGGCGGCAAGGGAGTGGCCCCGATTGAGGGTCGCCCCGCTCGAGATCATCCGAAGTTCAGCCGAGAAGTGTGTGCGTTGAATGAGGCGTATCCAGAAGAACCTTGCCTCGGCCAAATCTCCTGTGTTCAGCGGGTAGGTTATTGAGGCGTGCGGAAGCCGTTTGAAGCGAGCCACCGCCCTCTGACACACTGCCGTGATCCGAAGAAGGCGAGTGAGCGAGGAGTACCGTTGCAGAAGGTCCCAAGTATTAGGACTATTCTCGGAGGTGGTGGTGAAGGCGAGACCTGATCGGTGTTCGAGGTCGCCATCCGGTGGAAGTTCGGCTGAAGAGACTGGCCATGAAGATGGTGGTCGTTCGAGCCACTCAGGCCCGTACCACCAAAGATTGTGCTTGGCCAGTTGTCGGGGAGTTTGCCCTCGCGACGCACAGTCGGCCGGGTTCTCCTTACCCGCGGTGAACCGCCATGTTGCATGGGAGGAGAAGTTTTGGATCGAGGTGACCCGATTTCGGACGAAATCCTTCCATCGGGCCGGATTTGAAGTAATCCATGTCAACGCAACTGAAGAGTCCGTCCAGAGAGAGACTGGGACTTGCGTTAAGTCGAGGGTTCTCTGAACGTGAGAGGCCAGCCTTGAAAGAAGTAAAGCCGCCGTTAACTCGAGCCGTGGAATTGTGAGTTGTTTGAGGGGGGCTACCTTCGTCTTTGAACAGACGAGGGTGACCGTTGTAGCCCCGTCGACTGAAGTTGTTCGGAGGTAGATCACGGCTGACATGGCGAGTTGGGAGGCGTCCGAGAATCCATGAAGCTCGACAGTTGTAGAAGGCGAGAGGTGAAGCCACCGCGGGAGAGAGATGAGCGACAAGTCACTCAGACTCTCTCGGAAGCGTATCCATTTCTCCTGAAGTCGAATTGGGAGTCCGTCGTCCCAGTGAAGTTTTGCCAGCCACAGTTCTTGGAGGAAGACCTTCGCGATGACAATGACTGGCGAGATGAAGCCCAACGGATCAAACAAGGATGCCGTTTCCGATAGAACGGTCCTTTTCGTGATATCCCGGTTGAAGGAGAGCTGAAGAAGGAATCTGAAGTTGTCCTCATTGGGATTCCAGACGAGGCCCAAAAGTTTGATGTTGGGATCCTCCGATTGAATCACAACCGGATGCGATTGGGACTCCGAGGTAACATTCTGAAGGGCTTCCGTTGAGTTAGCTGTCCATTTTTGAAGTGGAAAGCATCCGCGCTGACAGATTCCTTGAAGTTGTTGTGCCGTTGCCTGAAGTTCGTGAATCGTGTCGGCACCGCCGAAGATATCATCCACGTATCGGCCGTTCGTCAATGGTGAAATAGCCAGTGGGAAGTCGTGCCCCTCATCCTCGACCAGTTGAAGCATGACCCGGATGGCGAGAAAGGGAGCACAAGTGAGGCCGTACGTGACTGTTGTTAATTGATACGGGACGACTCAATCCTCCTGGTCCACCCATAGGATTTGCTGGAGGTCCCAGTCGTCCGGATGGACTGCGATCTGCCGGAACATTTTCGCAACATCAGTGGTGAAAATGAACCGATGACGTCTGATCCAGAGCAGAACGTCGAACGTATCTTGCTGAAGTTTGGCCCCGGTGTGAAGGATGTCGTTGATCGACACACCGTTAGTAGATTTGAAGGAACCGTTGAAGACGACACGAAGTTTGGTAGTGGTGCTGTGGGCCCGGAAGACACCGTGATGTGGGAGAAAAAACCGTGGTCTCGAGGAGGTAGCCGTTGGAGCACGAGCCATGTGCGAAAGGTTCTCGTATTCTTGGAGGAAGGTGTTGTAGAGACCGCGATACGATTCATTTGTCGAGAGTCGCCGTAGAAGTTGAAGAAGGCAGCGTTTTGCACCCGAATACGAATCTCCGAGTAGCGAAGGAGGATTCTTGAAGGGGAGCCGTACGATATATCGGCCCGTTTGGTCCCTCGTATGAGTGTCCTTGAAGTGCTGTTCGCAAGAGGAGTCGTCCGGGTCGGTTGTAGGGGCCGAGTCCGGAGGAATTTCCTCTTGTTCCCAAAACTTCGCTAGTAAGGAAGTGACCTCGTCTTCCATAGAGACATGTTGAATGCGAACCGAAGTTGAGGTGGAACCATTGACGGGACCGAGTACAATCCATCCGAGAAGCGTGCGCTGAGCGATGGGATCGATGGCCCGACCCTTGACGACGTCTGACTCAACCAAAAGACCGTACGCGTCAGCTCCGATGATGACGTCGATTGGTTCCGGTTTCAGAAAGTCGGGGTCTGCCAGAAGAAGTCCTTGAAGATGTTCCCATTGCCCTGAAGTAGCGAACGAGGGAAGCGTTGACGTTAATGCGTTTTGGATAAACGCCGTCACTCTGAACTTTGAATTGGAATCATGAATTGAAGATACAGTGACGGTGGTAGCTCCCCGCGTCCTTCCCGCTGGCTGGCCTCCGATTCCGTGGATGTTGATGGACGCGGCCATCCGTTGTGTTCGAAGGAGTTGGACCGTGCGTTCGGAAATGAATGAAAGTTCCGCGCCAGGGTCGATGAGGAGTCTCGCCCGCTGCGAGATTCCCGATGACGAGGTCAAAATAGCTTGACTCGTAGCTAACAGTACGGAGGGTCGTATAGCCAGCGCGTTTGAAGAGTCCTTGGTGTAATGCTGAGCCGTGCTCGAATTTTCGAAGAAGTCTGAAGCGACCGAAGAGAAGAGGTGAACCGGGGGTGTTTGCGAGCCAGCCGTGGCGTCGCCCTGTTGACTGTTGCCGAGTCATCCCTGAGCTTCGCTTGGCGATGAAGTGGCCAGAGGCTTGCTCTTGGCTTGCGTTTGACTCTGCGACGAGGCCCGAGAAGTCGACGGTCTAGATGTTGAAGCGGCCGTTGAGGAGCTCGAAGGTAGGTGGATGAGCGTATGGTGCTTGCCGTTGCACTCTAGGCACCGTCCCGTGATACGGCAATTGTTCGCCGAGTGCGGACCGAGGCAATTGAAGCACAAGCGTTGTTGCTCGGCGATGACGCGTCGCTCCTTCGGGGGTTTCCTTTTGAAGAGGTCGCACTTCGATATGAAGTGAGACCCGAGGCAGTAATGACAACACTGTGTCGCGCTGCCGGCTGGTTGGAGGGGAACCGTAGCGGCCACAGCAGCTGCCGTATCCGCCGTCCACTCTCCACCCTGGACCTTGAGATACGGGGGAGGAGATCCGCGTGCTGGCATTGCCCTAGCGGAAGGCGCAGTCCGTGCCGATCGTGAAGAGTTCGAGGTAACCGAAGAAGTGAACCGATTTGACGTTGAAGTGGACCGTCCAACGTCAATGCTCTCGAGTGCGCGAGCTCGAGTTGTTAAGAACTCGCGGAGTTGGGGAAGTGTAGCCGGGTTGGTCGAATTGCCCAATTTGAGCTCCCATTGCTCCCGAAGGTTGGGATCGAGGCGAGACACGAGGAAGTGTGCCAAGATGACGCTCCACTCATCGACCGGCATCTCCAAGGACCGCAGCGCATTCAGAATCTCGCTCGTGTTACTGATGAGCGCGTTCAAGGATTTGTATGACCGTGGAACGATTGTCGGCATGCTGAAGAAGCGATCCAGATGAGAGGTGACCAGTAACCTTTTGTTTTCGTACCGGGTTACGAGGAGATCCCATGCCGATATGAAAGAGTCCGATGAGAGCGGCAAGTTGGCTATGAGTTTGGCTGCATCACCTTTTACCGAAAGCCGAAGGTAATGCATTTTTTCTACCGCGGTGATGTCTTGGTTCTGGCCGACCAATGAAACGAAGAGATCGCGAAAAGGCCTCCAAGATTGGAACTCCCCGTCGAAGTCGGGAACCCTTAATTTTGGGAGCGCGCTTCGGATGTTTGAGGTGCCCGGAAATGCTGAAACGTCAGCGAGATGCGCTCCTGTGGGTTCGACCTGCTCGTAATGCTCTTTGACTGTGAGCAGGCTTACCTTGGCTTCCTCGTAGGATGGTTGACAGCGAGATTCCACGGCATCCTTGAAATATGGCGCTTCCGAGAGATTTTCGCAGTTCATGTCGAGCAGCGCAATGTGTTCGGTTTGGAAGCGTTCCCAGTTAGTTTCCAACAATGATAGACGCGTGTTGGCGAGCATCTTGGAGGTGTTCTGAGGAGTCGCGTTTTTCGTTTTTTCCGCCAAGCTCGAGATGCACTGAAACGTGCTGATGAGACCGGCTATGCGGCGTTCCATCTTAGCGTTGTTGTTCGCCATTGTCGAGGAGTTGACACACGAGATCGTGGCGCGAAGCGTCCAACACCGAAAAACCCGCGAATGAAAAATGGCGCGTTGCGTCGACGAGCGAGATGCGCGAAGCGTCCGAAACGACTAGACCGAAAATACTCGCGAGATCGTTGTACGAAGCGTCCAAAACGAAAAAACTCGCGAACGAGAATGGCGCTCGACGAGACTGAAAGCACTCGCGAGATCGTGGCGCGAAGCGTCCAAAACCGAAGAACTCGCGAATGAAAGATGGCGCGTCGCGTCGACGGGCGAAATGCGCGAAGCGTCCAAGCCGGAAATACGACAACACTCGCGAGATCGTGGCACGAAGCGTCCGAAACGAAAAAACTCGCGAACGAAAAATGGCGCGTTGCGTCGACGAGCGCGATACGCGAGGCGTTGGAAATCGACGAGACCGAAAACACTCGCGAGATCGTTGTACGAAGCGTCCAAAAACGAGAAAAACTCGCGAATGAAAAATGGCGCGTTGCGTCGACGAGCGCGATACGCGAGGCGTTGGAAATCGACGAGACCGAAAACACTCGCGAGATCGTTGTACGAAGCGTCCAAAAACGAGAAAAACTCGCGAATGAAAAATGGCGCGTTGCGTTGACGAGCGCGATACGCGAGGCGTTAGAAATCGACGAGACCGAAAACACTCGCGAGATCGTGGTACGAAGCGTCCAAAACCGAGAAAAACTCGCGAATGAAAAATGGCGCGTGGCGTCGACGAGCGAAATGCGCGAAGCGTACAAGCCGGAAATACGACAACACTCGCGAGATCGTGGCACGAAGCGTCCGAAACGAAAAAAACGCGAACGAAAAATGGCGCGTTGCGTCGACGAGCGCGATACGCGAGGCGTTGGAAATCGACGAGACCGAAAACACTCGCGAGATCGTTGTACGAAGCGTCCAAAAACGAGAAAAACTCGCGAATGAAAAATGGCGCGTTGCGTCGACGAGCGCGATACGCGAGGCGTTAGAAATCGACGAGACCGAAAACACTCGCGAGATCGTTGTACGAAGCGTCCAAAAACGAGAAAAAACTCGCGAATGAAAAATGGCGCGTTGCGTCGACGAGCGCGATACGCGAGGCGTTAGAAATCGACGAGACCGAAAACACTCGCGAGATCGTTGTACGAAGCGTCCAAAAACGAGAAAAACTCGCGAATGAAAAATGGCCAGCGATCCATAGGTCGCTGGTTTATATCCGGCTCGAAGGACCAAATGGGAGGCTGCGGTAAAATCCGCGAAATATCACCTTCGTCGGGTAATCGGAGAAGCCTCCCTTACGTACGAAGAATTTACGACTCTTCTTGCGCAAGTGGAGGCTGCCTTAAATTCAAGGCCACTTTGTCCCTTATCGGACAACCCTGAGGACCTTTCTCCCCTCACACCGGGTCACTTCACCATCGGCGAGGCACTTACCACAGTGCCCGAACCGTCTCTCACTTCACTTCCAGAAACTCGACTTTCACGGTGGCAATTCCTTCAGGCAAAATTACAGCACTTCTGGCAGAGGTGGTCTTCGGAGTACCTTCAGCGGAGCTTGTCGATTTCCAAATGGCTCCACCCATTCCCACTCGTTCACTTGAATCCGGCTCGAAGGACCAAATGGGAGGCTGCGGTAAAATCCGCGAAATATCACCTTCGTCGGGTAATCGGAGAAGCCTCCCTTACGTACGAAGAATTTACGACTCTTCTTGCGCAAGTGGAGGCTGTCTTAAATTCAAGGCCACTTTGTCCCTTATCGGACGACCCTGAGGACCTTTCTCCCCTCACACCGGGTCACTTCACCATCGGCGAGGCACTTACCACAGTGCCCGAACCGTCTCTCACTTCACTTCCAGAAACTCGACTTTCACGGTGGCAATTCCTTCAGGCAAAATTACAGCACTTCTGGCAGAGGTGGTCTTCGGAGTACCTTCAGCGGAGCTTGTCGATTTCCAAATGGCGACACCCTTCACACGAGATCCAGATCGGCTCACTCGTGCTAATCACGGACGAACGACTTCCACCTTCACGATGGCCACTAGCACGAGTGGTCGAACTTCACCCCGGGTCGGATGGTCTAACCAGGGTGGTGACGCTTCGCACGGCCACTTCCACCTTCAAGCGACCGACTGCCAAGTTGGCCGTACTTCCAATGGACTCTTCGTCGACGACTGTCGCCGAAGGCGGGGAGAATGTTTCGGAAACACTATCTCCGACTTCCTAATTTAGGGAGACCCCGCTAGAGGTCGACGTCTCTCGGCCGGTCGCGCGCTTGACTAGGACAGTGTCCGGGCACAGGGATTTCTCCCCCTATTTTCAACGTTCTAATTAACATCAGGTGTCCTTCCTTTTCAAATCACTTCGTCACTAACTGCTTCACAAGTCTCTTCGGTAAACGGTCAGCTTCGGTCTCTTCCCCCCTTCTTAAGTCAACGGGCTAACGCGATTTACGTCCGCGTTAGCTCCCGCGACAACGGTCCCCTCGGGACTCTTCCAGTCAGTCATTAATAGTTAAATTAAATAGTTAAATAGTGTTTAAATAAATCTATATTTATATTAAAACCGCGTACTTTCAACCTCATTTATTTTCCGGCGCGTTCCTCCATTCTCACGAATAACTCCACCCATTCCCACTCGTTCACTTCCAACCAGAATCCGAGAAATCTAAACAGGGTCGGAACGCTTTTACGCTGTGAATGATGGCCATTGCCTCTTTTTCGTAGGTGTCGTACCGAAGGGATGCCCCTCTTAATACACACTATGTATAGGCTATCGGTTTCTCTTTACCTATTTCACCTTGTGATAGGACTCCGCCTAAGGCGAAGCCGGAAGCGTCTGTTGTGATGATGAACGGTTTTTCAAAATCAGGGTATTGTAGAATGAGAGCTTCGCAAAGTTTATCTTTAAGAATATCGAAAGCTCTTTGCGTTTCGTCCGTCCATTCGAAATTGGTTTTATCTTCTAGAAGGCGAGTTAGTGGTTTTGCGATTTTCGAGAAATCGTTAATGAACCTACGGTAATATCCTGTTAAGCCCAGAAATTGCCGAATATTTTTAACGTTTTTGGGTATTGAAAAATCCTTGACTGCCGATAGTTTGTTCGGATCTGGCTTCAGTCCGTCCTTACCGATTATATGACCTAGGTAATTGACTTCTGGTCTGAGAAATTCGCATTTGTCCGGTTGCAACTGGAGATTAGCTTTACGTAATCGTTCCATCAGATCCTGAATCTTTTTACCGTGCTCCTCTAGGTCCTTGGCATAGATCACGACATCGTCGAGATAGACGAAGAGGGATACTCCCTGGAGTCCACTCAATACGATATCCATTAAGCAATGGGAAGTCGGCGGGGCATTTTCAAGCCCGAAAGGCATTCTTGAAAATTCGTAGTGACCATATGGAATAGAGAAGGCGGTTTTCGATTTGTCTTTAGGGTTCATTCTAATCTGATGGAACCCGGTTGCCAGGTCAAATACAGAGAAGTAATTTGCGCGCCCTAATTGGTCTAAAATATCGGTAATGTTCGGTAGTGGATATGAATCATCGATTGTTTTGTCATTTAAGACTCGGAAATCAATTACCATTCGGCAACGTTCATTACCGTTGGAGTCTGGTTTTTTCGGTACTATCCAAACAGGACTGTTGTTTGAGGATTAAGAATGATCGATAATCCTCGAGTCCAGTAGCTTGTCTACCTGACGCTGGACTTCCCCCTTAAGGGCTTGAGGAAACCTATACTGGTTGGCGTTGACCGGCAGGTCGTCGACCGTAGGGATCTTGTGTCGAAGCACACGTGTCGACTCCAATGGTTCTCCCTTTATGTGAAATCTATCTGAGTGTTCTTTAATAATTTTATCGACGTGATCTGACTCTTCCTTAGCGAGGTAATCAAGTCGCACGAGACTTTTTATTATTTCTGAACGCTCCGAATTATTTTTTATTTTATGCGATATTGGTTCAGAGGCGGAGACGGAGTTGACATTTGAATTCGACTTTTGACTTTTACAGGGTGTTCAATAGGAAGTTGCTAAAACTAAATAAGTGTCTTTTCCCTCCATGAATTCAATAGGGGTCCCTTTTTGTAAGGCGCATACCTGAGGCCCCGCAGTTTTATTCCAGCCGTGGTTGAAGCACGTACGCGCGCGTCAAAATGAGTGAGCTCACCACGGAAGAAAAAGTATATCTTATTGAGTACTTCTTATCGAGGGGAAAAATTTATAGTAATGCGTATAGAGGGTTTCGTACTAAGTTTGGAACTCATAGAGTTGCCAGCGAACACACTCTGAAAAGGTAAGAATTTAATATTTACTCATATTCATCTATCACACAACTTGTGTTTCAATTCAATTAAACGGCATTGAAGTCATTTTACGTTAATTTTTGTAGGATAGTCGATAACTTCGTGAAGTATGGTACACTCCAGGACCGTAGACACGAGTTGCCAGGTCGATCCGTTACGGTGACTACACCAAAGAAGATCAACGAAGTTGAGAATTATTTCAAACAAGATTCAAATGATTCGATTCGGAAAGCTGCTCAAGCATAAAAAATAACCAAATCATCATTACACAACATTTTGAAATATTTTTTAAAATTTCATCCATATAAAATAAGTATTCACCAATTGTTAACTGAACATGCCATGACGAAACGCATCGAATTTTGTAATACTATTGCGGTAATGTTTGAAGCCGAAGAACTTAATGAGAAATTGATTATTTATTCCGTTGAAGCACATTTTTGGATGAATGGGTACGTAAACAAGCAAAATGACCGGTTTTGGGGAACGGAAAATCCCAACATATCGCTAGCGAAGTCCCTTCATCCACAGAAAGTAACGGCATGGGCAGCGATTTCAGTAAAAGGAATTTATTTGCAATTCTTGGAATCTACGGTAACAGGAGAGAGTTAGAAACAGCTTTTGGAAACGAAATTCTTCCCTTATGCAAAAAGAGGGGACTGGTTAAAAATATTTACATCATGCAAGATGGAGCGACGCCGCACCGGACTCATGAGGTGTTTAAAGCTATTCATCGCGTATATGGGACTCGAGTAATCGGTCTGGGGTACCCTAAATTTGCTCAAGGCGAACTAGAATGGCCTCCGTACTCACCTGACCTGAACCCTTGTGATTTTTTCTTGTGGGGTTAGGTTAAAGATCATTGTTACGCTAAAAACCTCAGCACAGTAGAAGAACTGATCGCGGCCATCCAGGAAGTGGTTCGTGACATTACAAACGATATGTTGGGCACAGTTTTTCACAGTTTTCAAAAGAGAATTAATTTTTGTGCACAATCTAACGGTTCGCACTTCGAAAATACCTATCATTAATCACTGTACTTTTTCGTTATTTTTATAAAGTGTAATCAATTGACATAAAGAATATTTGACTGGGTTTTATTTATGGGCGTTTAAAACTGCAGAGTTTCCTCTATTTAAAGCAATTTGGCTTTTCTGATTCTGTGCACGTGTTTTAAAATGACAGTCGATTAGTTTCAGCAACTTCCTATTGGACACCCTGTAATTAAATTCATTTCGTTTTTTGCGTTTTCACTCGATTTTATTTTCGCATTTTTCGCGTTTTTATTTTTGGTCGTTTTTTATTCTTGGCCTTGAATTGAATCGATTTTTGAATATTTATTGATCTTGATTCTTGTTCTTTCCTCGCTACAAAGATTTTTATTTAGTTTTTCTTGATCATCACCCTCTTCGGAATGATGCCAGGATTTTGGTTCGACATTCCTTGTCGAAAGTTTTGAATTGGCCTCTTTTGGGCTCTGGATCAGCGTAGTTGTCGTGCAATCTACGCTTTGAATCAAAGGGTCATGAGGGATCGAACGGGAATTAAAAATTGTCATGCAGTTTGGACTTGGATTGTTCCCTGACAGGTCTTCGATAGTGTCGAATTCCTGCAGTTCCACTATTGGCGCGATCAATTTTACAGCACCATTTGTGGTATTATAAACCGTCAAATGAGCCCTTCCGTGGATGTTTGTCACCAGGCAATTGCCGGCGTATACACCTTTACGGATCTTTAAAGGCGAGAGGTATCCCTCCTTTATTGTATTGTCATTTACCTTCACGTGGAAGGAAGTTTCCGAACGCGCTGGGATTTCTATCACCTCATCGGGTTCAGTACGTTTTTCAAAAGGCCATGATTTATTCCCACATTCGAGAGATTCCGTTCGGTAATTAATATTCGCTTTGGTTTCAAAGAAATATCGAGACCCCAGCAGACCGGGGTAGGGAAGCGGAAAATCGTCGGGTATAATATGAAATAATGATTATAAATCGAATACACGAAGTAGCACGCTCTCTAGTCCAAATACCGGTAACGCGGAACTGCTTGTTAATTTTATGACGTCTTCTTCGTCGATGTCTGCCATTTTTTCGTATATTCCTTTTTATTAGATTGGGGATAGCTCCGCTATCTAATAACATTGAAATTGTCCCTTTCTCCGGTAGTGCTCCGATACACACCGAGGATAATTTATTAAAATTTTCAGAATTTATTGCGTAGGTCGGGTATTTTCGTTCGGCGCTTCTACCAAGACGGTGTTTGTTTGACGCGTTTGAGTGGAGGGGCCGCTCGGCGCGTCCGTCCGAGAGGCACTCGGCCCGTTTCCCAACTGATAACGTGAATTATTACATTCGCGGGTACAACAGTTTTCTATCGTGTGCCCAATTATTTTGCAATACCGACAAGCAGACGGATCAGATTTCGAATAAT
This sequence comes from Ophion obscuratus, assembly GCA_964007375.1. Classification (NCBI taxonomy): domain Eukaryota; kingdom Metazoa; phylum Arthropoda; class Insecta; order Hymenoptera; family Ichneumonidae; genus Ophion; species Ophion obscuratus. The sequence continues at coordinate 69,548,115 of OZ023312.1, read as the reverse complement.
TATTTTGGATTTTAAAGCATGTATCCGCGGTATCACTGTGATTATGGCAGATTCGGCATTGAGAAGCAGGCGGAGGGCGTGATTGATTGCCAGAAAAATTCGAAGATTTCTGGTTGCAAGTTTTCGCGGTGTGACCGGGCTTATCGCAAATTTGACACGTCACAGTCTTTTGTTCGAGTTGATTACTTCTACATTGATCGCCACTGAGACCATTACCCTCGCATTTCTGACACGTAACTGTCCCAAATCGGCAAGTTTCTGTCGTATGGTTATCTTTTTATAAATGTTGCAAATTGTACCGGTCTTGTTGGAACGGAAATAACTAGGGATGCCCGCAGTTCTCTACGCGCCTTGAGGTCGCGTTCGATTTCTATAGCATAATCTATAGCGGTTGCGACATCGTCGCACTTGGGAAGACGTAGCTCTATTTGTTCTGCTAACCCGCGTTTGAAGCACGAGAAGAAGTAGTCATCTAGTGTTTTTCTGAGAACGGCATTTTCGGCCCCACTATGGGGTGCTTTTTGAGCTTCGGGTATTTCTTTGGCTTTGTCCCTGATCCGTGTGGAAAAATCGATCACGCTGTCGCCGCTTGCTTGGAATATGTGGCTGAGTTCTCCCAACAGTTGCACCTCAGTTTTGTTTGGCGCATATATATTTTTCAGGAATTTTAAGACATCGTCTATTGTTTCGAACTTGGACGCTTGAATAACTCTACTGGCATGATCTTTTAATTTGCTCCGTACTAATCTTACAAAACGTATCTCGGATTCGGTAGGGAGCATATCAGTAGTAGAACTATACGGGTTCTGGATAAAATGGGGGCGAGGGGGGTGCGGGGACGAGGAAGTCCGGGACGGGGGGTAAGGGGAGGGATTTGATCATGTGGTGGGGGAAGTGTGTGGTGGGGAGTATGCGGCGAAGGGGAGGAGGTGAGGAGTCTATAGCAAGGGGAGGGAGGTGTCCGGCTGTCTCGCGAAGGTATAGGGACCCGTTTGGGGAATTGGGGGAGGGGGATCTGCGGCTCGCGGAGAGAGGCGCGGAGAGTGACGTCACGCGGGGAAGAGGATGCCCAAAACTATGGGTCAACGTCCAAAAGCACGAAAGGATAACAGTTGTCGGTACGGGCCAAGGGGGCACCAGCAGCCAGGGGACATAGTACACGATGCGTCACTTTTCTAAGGGGGCGTTATTGATACAGGTGAATCGTTTCCAGACAATAGAGGAAAATTTCTCTCAAACATGTGGATATACAAGTGAAAGCCAGCATTTATGATATCCTCTCGGCAACGTAAGGCAATTGCTAGTTGTCAAATGAGACTTTACGGATAAACTTTTTATGCAGCTGTAGTAACAAAAGCTAGCTCATACAAAATTTAATTGCATCCGGGCTTGTATTCTTTCCAAAAGATAACATCAAGATGTTTGCATGTGTGAGTGTGCATGCAGTGCACCCGCCAAGAACCCAATGTGGCGGGTTGCGGAAGTGTGCGAGGAGTCTAGCGAGTAATCCGTGTGCGTAGAGGATGCCCGCAACCACGGGGCCCATGGAGGAGTGGATAGCAGTTGTAGGCGCCGGGGACACACGGTAGGAGGGACGTTGGTAGCTAGGGGGGACATCGTAGACGATGCGTCATTTCTCTGGGTGGGAAAAGGCGGCCTTATTGATACAGGTGAAACGTTTTTCCAGACAAAGGTAAGAAATTTGTCTTAAACATGCGGATATACATATGAACGCGTATAGGAGACTCATTTGAAAAATGAATGCAATAGAAGTAGGTATTCCAGCACAAATTTGGATAAAGGGCCCAGATCTTCCGCGCTTATGCACCCAATTGAATTCATTGTGTTCCCATGCTTCCATACTAGTCTTATAACATTGTAAAATAAAAAACTATGGTGAGGTGGCACACTTCTAAGATAGAGGAGAAAGACAGAAAATAATTTTTCCGAATGAAAACGACTTCTAGCACCCAAAGCCGCACACTTTTATTCGAGCAGTCACGTTGCTCGCATCATTTCTTGGAGCCTTCGTTTAACGCGTGTGCAAATGGCTGAGAACGTTCCACAATTAGAACAAAATCTGCGCGATCAAGCCGCACTAATAAATTCGGTGGATGAGTATATAGTGTGGGAGCAACATGTGACCAATGTGTAGAGTCGTTGGAAACGCAAAGTCGAATTAAGCGACCGCGATTATCGCTTGGAAATCAGCAATCATTGGTAGCACAAATTGCTCGCCTAGAAGGTTTAAAAAATGTTCTACGCAAACGATTTTTACATGTGGGTGCGGGACAAAGTGATCGCGGTTTGATTTGGCGAGAGATTGATACAGCGTTTGAAAATCGTATCCTGACTGGCTGTGTCATCAATAACGACCATATTGAACCTCGTCAGTTTCTCGAAGACGCATGTGATATAATGCTTTCACATGTGCAAAACATTATCAACAAACACATCCGTGTGAAAGTGAATACAGTTTTCAATGGTGAATTTGAGACAGGTGACAAACGTGCAAATAAAAGTATCAACACGAAAAACTTTGAACTTTTTACCACATCCAATTTACATGAGTGGTATACACAACGAGTTGTCGAGCCTACCTTAGCATCCCTCGAAGATTTTCAAAAACGTGATAGCGGATGGACATTGTCGCGGATACTGAACTTAACTTTAAATATCAACAAATACAATCCAATGCGTGTTGGATGTCAAACTGTTTTGTCGCGGGAAATAATTATGAAGAAAGCGGTGGTGAATATAAAGTCGAAGGATAACGCGTGTTTTGCGTGGTCAGTGGTAGCTGCTCTTTATCCAGCGAAAACAAATGTGAACATGATATCTTCGTATCCTCATTACTCAACTGTACTGCAGCTTCAAGGCATTGTTTTTCCAATGACTCTAAATCAAATAAAGAAGTTTGAATCGCAAAATAAACTTTCAATTAATGTATATACATTTGAAAAGAAAAACATCGTTCCGATTCGAGTATGTGACCAAAAGTTCGATAAACACATCAATTTGCTGTACGTGGAGGACTCATCGAACCACAACGTGGGACACTTTGTATGGATCAAAAATTTATCCCGACTCGTGAGCACGTAGCTGAACAAAACAAAAGGGAAAAAACACATCTGCGATCGGTGAGTAAAAACCCTACTCGAAAATATACCTATGTGTGTAATTATGTACTTGGTAATATAAAAATGGTTTCGCCGTTTTGTTACAGGTGTTTGCACTACTTCTACACGGAGGACAAATTGCGATCACACGAGGTGGATTGTGGAAAATTGAATGATTGCGCCATTCGATTACCGGATGCAATAGACAAATGGCTAACATTTAAAAACTTTCAACGAAAAGAGCGACTTCCATTCGTGATTTACGCTGATCTCGAGTGCATTCTGGCAAAGGTTGTCGACAAAAACATATACCAACATCATGAAGTGTTTAGCATCGCGTACTACGTACATTGTTCGTATGACCATTCATTATCAGGATACTACTCGCGTCGCAGTGCTGATTGCGTTCCATGGTTCGTTGAGAACCTTAAAAATTTAGCTCTGTGCATCAACGATATTTTATCGGATAATGTTCCTATGATACCTCTAACATCAGATGAATGGGCAGAATATCGAAGCGTCACTCAGTGTCATATATGCGAGAAACCATTTGCCGAAAACGACATACGTGTTCGCGATCATTGTCATCTGACTGGACGTTATAGAGGCCCCGCTCACTCTAAGTGCAATTTGAACTATAAACAGTCGTTTTTCATTCCTATAGTTTTTCATAATTTGTCTGGTTATGACGCACATTTCATCATCAAGGAGGTAGCCACAGCGTTCGAAGGAAAAACCGATGTGCTTCCCATAACAAAGGAGAAATACATTTCTTTCACAAAAACAGTTCAAACGGCAGACAAGTCACAACATCAGATTCAATTACGCTTCATCGATTCATACAAATTTCTTAATGCAAGTCTGGATAAACTGACATCATTTTTGACAACGGACAAACTCAAAATTTTACGGTCACAATTTCATGGCATACCGGCAGATAATTTTATTCTATTAACTCGAAAGGGTGTCTTCCCCTAAGTAGATGTACTAGGGCGGTTCTAACGCTGGGATCTCAGGGGGGAGCGGGGCGGCGGGGTCCAGCGCGGGGAAGCCAAGTGCCTGGCGGCGGGGGGGGGGTCCATCGCGGGGACGTGACGTCATGCCATGGGTCTGTGGAGGGGGTAGCCATGTGGTCCGAAGAGCGACTGTTGGGAGGGGGAAGCCGCTGTCGACGAGTGTTTTGTGGGGGCGGGGGTCAGGTAGTGGTGAGTGAACGTTGAAAACCCATAAATCTCCTAATTTATTATAGACATAAAAAAGATTAGCATCGATGCAGTGTTTTTCTTTCTACACTATTTAGTCCGTGTGAAAATAAAATTCACACACACACACACACACACACACACACACACACACACACACACACACACACACACACACACACACACACGCACGCACGCACGCACGCACGCACGCACACACGCACGCACGCACGCACGCACACACGATATGTGTATGTAATGGCCATATATGTGTAGGAAAATTACGTTAATTTGAAGCGATACATATAGGGGACGGCTTTTCAAAGCTGTTTATTTATGAGATGCAGGTGTGATGCGCTTTGTTTCGTTTCCGAAATCTTTAAAATGTTTGTATGTGTGTCCACTCCTGTAGCGCGTTATCGGAAAATCTGTAGGGGTCTGCTGTCCAGAAAAGGGGTACTCCATGGTCGAGGTGAAATCTAGCCAGACTCATCAAGCATTGATTTTTATGATTTTCACACATTTTCGGATTACCACGTATGCGCAACTTATCTCCGAAACAGAGATGAATACGACGTATTTTCGTGGAAAAAAAACGATTAACTCTAGGGGTCTATCGTCGAAAGCTTTTGATGCCAATGGACCACTTGATCACAGCTGCAGGATCCATAAAATACATCTTTTAACCCGATGCATCCCGACTTGTTTTCTATGTCGTTTCTTCCTCGGGCAATCTATACCAACACAATATCGGAAAAAAGTCCGGTTTTTCCCCGAGATGTGGGGAAAGCTGAAATTTTTCATTCTTCCGAACGCCGAGCCATTTTTTTTTTTTTTTATTATCTGCTGCGCTCCAAACTGGCCACACTTTGAATGAAGCAGTCAGTCAACTAACATCGCCGAAGTCGTCTCCAACTTACTACTATGGATAACAACATTGAACAAAGCTTGCACGATCAAGCCGCGCTTTTAAGTTCGTTCGACGATTTTACTGCGTGGGAGCAACGGTGCGTCGAGTTCATCGAAGTGTTAGAAACGCAAAGCCGAACTAAGCGCCCGCGCTTGGTAATTGGACATCAACAGTCACTGATAGCCCAAATAGCGCATCTGGAAGGATTGAAGAATTCTGTATGCAGCCGTTTTATACACATGGGCGCAGGGCATGGTGATCATGGATTAATTTGGCGTGAGATTGACACATCATTCAAGAGTCGAATATTGACTGGTTCTGTAATCAATCGCAGTCACATCGAGCCAAAACAATTTTTCAATGATGCTCGGGACCTAGTGCTTCAACATGTACAAAATATTATCTGCAAGTACAACAGTATCAAAGTTAATACGGTGTTCACGCATATCGTCAACACGCGAAACTGTGAACTCTTTAACACGAGCGATTTGAATGAGTGGTATGAACAGCGTGTTATTGAGGCCACTTTAACCTCACTCGATGGATTTCAAGAAAGAGACAGTGGCTGGGCTTTACGGAAAGTACTTAACCTCACGATAAATGTGAATAAGTATAATCCGATGCCTGCTGGGTGCTCCATATCATTACCGCGGGAAATAATGTTGAAGAGGGCTGTGGTTAACATCAAATCCAATGATAACGCATGTTTCGCGTGGGCAGTTGTGGCTGCTCTATACCCAGCCGAACGAGACAGTGCCCGTCCATCTTCTCATCCGCATTATTCGACTGTACTGAATCTCCAGGATATCGAATTCCCGGTGACGATACATCAAATTAAAAAATTTGAATTTAATAACAATGTATCGATCAACGTATATACCACCACGACAAAAAAGGACATTGTTCCAATACGAGTCACTCAACACAAAAAGAATAAGCACATCAATTTGCTGTACATGCAAGATACTGAGGACTACAATGTGGGGTACTTCGTATGGATCAAGAATCTGTCGAGACTCGTGAGGGCGCAACTGACCAAAAAGGAGCATAAAAAATATATCTGTGATCGGTATGTAGTTACCATAATATATATATATATATATATATATATGTGTGTGTGTGTGTGTGTGTGTAATTATATATGCTTGATGAATTAAACAAGACAATATTTTTTTTGCAGGTTTTTGCACTACTTCGGTTCCGAGGAAAAATTGCAATCGCATGAGGTCGATTGTGGGGCGATAAACGACTGTGCAATTCGACTACCAAACGACACCAATAAGTGGCTCCAGTTCAGTAACTTTAGCCGGAAAGAGCGACATCCTTTCATCGTGTATGCTGATTTGGAGTGTGTGCTGGCGAAGACCGATGGGGAGAACCTGGCGAAAGATATGTATCAACATCACGAAGTATTTAGCATCGGATACTATGTGCGTTGTTCGTATGACGATTCATTATCTTCATATCACTCGCGTCGCAGTGCTGATTGTGTATCGTGGTTTGTCGAAGAACTAAAAAATCTAGCACTGCGGATAAAAGAAATTTTCTGCGATAACGTGCCAATGGTATATTTAACACCGAGTGAGTGGGCTAGTTTTCGAGCAGCGACTCAATGTCACATATGTAAGAAACCATTTGCGCACAAAGATATACGCGTTCGAGATCATTGCCATCTGACTGGACGCTATAGACGCCCTGCCCATTCCAACTGTAACTTAAATTACAAACAGTCATTTTTCATTCTTGTAGATTTCCACAATTTATCCGGCTATGATGCGCATTTTATAATCAAGGAAGTAGCCACAGCGTTCGAAGGAAGAACCAATGTGCTTCCAATTACAAAGGAGAAATACATCTCCTTCACGAAACATGTTGAAATTAAAGACGATTCAAAACATAGGATCCAACTGCGCTTCATCGATTCGTACAAATTCCTCAGCACCAGTCTCGACAAATTAGCCTCATTTTTGACCGAGGACAAACTAAAAATGTTACGCATGCAATTCCCAACTCTCTCGACAGACGATTTCAATTTGCTGACGCGAAAAGGGGTCTTTCCTTATGAATATATTGATGACGTGACCAAGCTAGACGACACTTGCCTACCACCACGTGACGCATTTTATAGTTCCCTGACAGATGCTACAGTATGTGAGAGCGAGTACGTACATGCTGAGAAAGTTTGGGAGCGGTTCTCCATTCGAACGCTGGGTGACTATAGTGATTTGTACTTGAAGACAGATGTCTTGTTATTAGCTGATATTTTCGAAAACTTTCGAAATACGTGCATTGAGAGCTATGGCCTAGATCCCGCGTATTACTACACATTGCCGGGGTATACCTGGGATGCAATGCTAAAACACTCGAATGTCAAGTTTGAATTACTAACTGACATCGACATGGTTTTATTCGTTGAGCGGGGTATACGCGGTGGTCTCAGTCAATGCTCAAACCGATATGCACACGCTAATAATAAGTACATGGAGTCGTTTGATCCATCGAAAGCATCATCATTCAGGGTGCGCCAGAGAAACTTACTTATTTGAAAAAATTCCCGCGCGGTGAGTTGAGCGGATAGAGGGGCGAGAGGGGGCGCATCTGGAGGGGGAAGTTCCCAAGTTTGTTTCTCCCTCCAGTCAGTTGCCATCATGCTCTGGTCTAGAGAGCAGCGGGCCTTCGCAGTCGAGAGCTTCTTTTCTAACGGTCGCTCACTTGTTGCTACGCAACGTGCCTTCCGCGCTCGCTTTGAAATTCCTCCTCACAGACTCGTTCCTGGCCGTAATTCGATTCTGTCGTGGGTTAACTCATTTCGGGAGTGTGGAAGTGTCGCTAAACCCAGAAATGGACTTCAACGGACCATCAGAACTCCGGAAAATGTCGAAAGAGTGAGGCAGTCAGTTGTGCGTTCTCCCCGGCGTTCGGCTCGCAAACACGCAGCTGCTATGGGAATTTCTGACACCACTGTTCGACGAATTCTCCATGAAGACCTTCAATTTCATCCGTATAAATTGGCTGTTGTGCAAGAATTAACTGAACGCGATTTTGTTACCCGTCGAAATGCATGTGAAATGCTGGTTGACAACCTGCCTGAAGACGCGGTCGTTTTTTTCAGTGACGAGGCTCACTTCCACATTTCCGGCTGCGTCAACAAGCAAAACATGCGTTATTGGTGTGGTGTAAATCTACGTGAGCTTCACCAGAAGCCACTTAATTGTGAGCGAGTTACTGTCTGGTGTGCGATGTCGGTAATGGGAATAATTGGTCCTTATTTTTTTGACGAAAACGAACGCGCAGTTACCGTGAATGGAGCTCGTTACAGGAACATGATCGAGGAATTTTTTCTTCCAAGACTCGAAGAAATGAACGTTAGGAACGTGTGGTTTCAGCAAGATGGAGCCACAGCACACACAGCACGAGACTCAATGAATTTGTTGCGACAACATTTCCCCGACCGCCTCATCTCTCTCAGAGGCGATCTCCAATGGCCGGCACGCTCTCCAGATTTGACTCCATGCGATTTCTTTTTATGGGGTTATTTGAAATCTCTGGTTTATGTCGATCTACCACGGACCATAGCACATCTCAAGAACAACATTCGCGACGCCATTGCCAACATACCGATTGATATGCTGCAAAGAGTGGATACGAATTTCAAAAATCGACTTCATCAGTGTATGCGCAATGGGGGTCGTCATTTATCCGATGTCATTTTCAAGACTGCATGAAAAAAAAATTGGGATATTGTATTCTCAAATAAAAAAAAAAATTAAAATAATAATTGAAGTACTTTTGTTTTTATTGACCTTTCAAATAAGTAAGTTTCTCTGGCGCACCCTGTACTTCATGTATTTTGACGTCAACAATTTGTATGGATGGGCAATGTGTCAACCCTTGCCATATGCAGATTTTCGATGGGTCAACGACGTGTCCAATTTTGATCCATCTTCCATCGCGCTAGATTCACCGACAGGCTACATCCTTGAAGTCGATTTGGAATATCCCCAATCTCTACATGATGCGCACAAGAACCCGCCGTTTTGTCCAAACCATGAAAAACCGCCCGGTAAGCAGGGGGAAAAGCTGTTAGCAACCGTCTGTGATAAAAAAAACTCTACATCATTCACTATCGAAATTTACAGCAGTGCTTACGCCATGGACTTTGCCTCACGAAAATCTATAGGGTCTTACAGTTTACACAATCCCCATGGCTGCGTTCGTATATTGAGTTGAATACCCAGTTTCGAACGCTTGCCAAAAACGATTTCGAACAGAACTTATTCAAATTAATGAATAAAACGGTCTTTGGCAAAACGATGGAGAATGTGCGCAATCATGTAGATGTAAAGCTTTTAACAAAATGGGAGGGCAGGTATGGCGCAGAGGCAATGATTGCGAAGCCAAACTTCCACAGCCGAAGTATTTTTTTCGGAAAACCTCGTTGCCGTGGAATTGCGCAATCTCGAGGTGAAATTCAACAAGCCGATATATGTGGGTATGTGCATACTCGACATATCCAAAACGTGCTTGTATGGATTTCATCATGAGTATATGGTACCTCTGTATCGAGATAAATGTCATGTATACCGATACGGATAGTCTCATATATGACATTGAAAGCGATGATATATATGCCGACATGAAGCGCGACATTTCAAAATTTGATACGAGCGATTATTCAGCGGACAATAGGTATGGTATACCGCTCGTCAACAAGAAGGTACCCGGTCTCATGAAGGATGAATGTAATGGAGCAATTATGATCGAATTTATTGGACTTCTATCGAAAATGTATGCGACACGTGTAGAGGGTAAGAAGGATACGAAAAAAGTTAAAGGTGTCAAGAGTAGCGTTGTGGCTAGGACAATCACGTTTGACGACTATGCTCGATGCTTGAATGAAGAAGTTGAAATGGAGCGTAGTCAAACGTGCATTCGATCAAGGTTGCATAGGGTCTACACCATCCATGAGACAAAAATCGCTCTGAGCCCACATGACGATAAGCGGTATATCATACCTGGGACCTCCGATACCCTACCATGGGGGCATTATAGAATGCCATCGTAAAAAATTATGTAATTTTTTTTCTACAACGTTGATTTTTTTGTGTAAAATTGTGTACATTTTATGAATATTGATGTATAAAACTCGTGAAAATTGTGTATATATTTTGTTCACTCGATGTAAAATTGGTTAAAATTATGTTTGTTGTTGTAAATATTAAATTATATATATAAAAATTGATTTATTATTTTTCTGTAAATAAGAAACGGATTTTTTATAATGCCATGTGTTTATTCACTCTATCCATCTCCTCGTACCCACGTTCCACGAAAAAGGGATTATCGACGGCCAGAAGGGGAAAAAAGCAAGCCTGCTGTGGAGTCGGTCAGAGGCCTTGGAGGGATACATGCGGAGGCGACCAGTAGTTTAGGTCAAGAGTCATAAAACATTTATTTTTCCATTTTCTTTATTATCGACTACAAATCGGATTTACTTATCCAACTATTGTGGCTATTGTCGAAACCTAACCATTTTACAAACATCCGATTACCACGCTTCTTCAACACTGCTTCAATGAGGTAGATATCGGGGTGCTTGACCCTGAAAAGCTCTTGTTCGTAGAAGCCACCGGCGATCGGTTCATCTTTATGGTCCTTCAAGTGGTACGTCACGGGATGAGTTTTTTTCACACGATATATTGTAAATATTTCTGTTGTCCAGTTTGGGATGTAACCCTTTTCGAAACTAGTCTTGAATTTGCTGATTCTCACTTTACCACCAACGGCGAATTTTGGTGATGTTTTCATTGGAGTCTTTTTGAAAACTTGCTGCAGTTGCTTCTCATTTTCCGCGTTGACATTTCTCGGCTTCATCTTAATGGTACGGTGTACAGAATCATTATATTCGGCTACTACCTTATCAAGAATATCGATCCACTTATAATTACCGCGAAGACTAAATTGCATCCACTTCTTATTTTTCAATGTACGATTGAAACGCTCGCAAATGGATGCCTTCAAGTTGCTATATGTTGAATACATGTGAATATTATACTTTTTCATGAGGGCCTTAAAGTCACAATTGTAGAATTCTTTTCCCCGATCGACGTGTAAGTTCTGCGGTATGCGTCCCTTAACGAGTATCGACTTCATTGCGGCTGCTGCATCTTTGCCATTCTTACTCAGCATTGGCATGGCCCAGGCGAATTTTGAGAATGTATCGATGACGGTGAGAATAAATTTGTGTTTAGAGTTTTGACGCGCGTATGATGACATATCGACGAGATCGGCTTGCCAGGTTTCGTCCAAGCCACGGATGTCCACATGCCGACGCGGATAGTTTCGTCGAGCAGGCTTATGTAGCTCTAGCACGAGAGCGCTCCTTTTCTCGTTCATTTTCCAGTCCACGCAGTCGCGCATCCAATTCAGCAATGACGTGTGAATTACGTATCACCAAATCTTGTAGAGTTTTGACATTAGCCTCGAGTGTCTTTGCAATGTCTCTTATCGTAGCTTCAAGCCCGTTAACCAATAACTGACTACTCTCATTCATTTCTTTGCGGATGTTCTTAATGATAGTTCGGGATCTCTTTTGCAACGCACTTAGAGTGATAGCGTCATCTTCTCCTTCCGGATTTGCAATGTTACACAATCGTTTCTGCCCCAAGTCATAATGACCGTCTGCGGTAATTCTGAAGCCAATCCCAGGTCGACCTGGAGGACCTTTCTTATCGTGGAGTACACTCCTACTTGAATGACGTCCAAACACATCGACACTCATGATGAGAATGCCTAAATTCTCCGATGTTGAGTTAATAAATGATTTCAGCTTCACGCAATTCCTCGATAATCGATATAAATTCATTCGCATGGGCCGAACTTCCGGCTGCTTGTGATGCCAGAAGTAAGCGAAGACGATCTACTAGCTCGTTTGGATTGTCCCAATAAATATAGTCCGATTGCGTGTTTTTTCTAGCTAGCTTATACTTTGGCATACCCTGTCCCACATGATGATCAACTATATTTACAATATATGTGTTAAATTAGTGGCTGGTGTTACGTCGTATAGCCTCACTAGGCTTATACATTTTTTTGTGCGCATTCGTCGAGATTACAATCTTTTCATAGTTTTTCAAATCGCCCGGTGTGAGAGTTTCGACATTGGGCACTTTTTTGAACAACAGCTCTGTTAATCCAACAGTTTTCGCATAACTCGCATCTCCCACGCGAATATGTTGAGAGTCGAAAATTATCGGAGAATTACCAATCATTAATTTTTTGCTTGCGAGATTCCGTACACCATATAATACATCCAAGCTTGCCTTTCTGTTTGTTTGTAATAGCAGGATATATTCACGGATCAATTCATCGACATTTTGCGAGTCATCATCATCATCCTCATATATCAATTTAAATGAATCTTGGGTTTCACTCTTGAAGGAATCTTGTGCCTCGTTCTTCAATTGATGTTTTGCACTATTTAACACATCTCCTTCTTCAACTACATCACTCACTTTTTCATCCTTAATTTCCTCCTTCACCACCTCACCGTTTTTATATGACACCAATTTCTCCAATGGTCTCACCATAGGCTTAAAGACATCTTGCATTCTCTGCTCATCGCTATCTTTTCCAATTTTCATCACCCGATGCTTTTGTCTGATTGCATCGCTCGCCTTGGCAATTTCATGCAATACATCTTTTTCTCGCAACAGTTATTCGCTCTTCATGTTGTCACTGCCACGGCATACACAATACTGTCTTTTCAACTACCAGCGATGAGTCATTTATCAATGGTCAGAAAATAATCAAAACCCTGTCTATATCGACCTTCGTTAATATCGCTATCCTTATCAATCGTGACAAATGCATACTTGTCGGAATTCCAGCATTTCACGCACATGTTTTTAAAGCACGTATAAGTCATATCCGTATTAACATGATCGTTGTAGACGTGTTTGAGATTCATATCGTCCTGCTTGAAAAGCACCACGAAATTTGCATTATCTCTCACGAGATGTTTTGGGATACGAGTGTACGTCTGACAAAGATAAAAACTGTCAGCAATCTCGTGTCTTCCCATGGAAAAGAAGGCCCGAACATTATCCTGCTTTTCGCATGCAATATCATCAAAGATGAATATAGAGTTGGATCGTGCATCACTTGGTGCTATCACTTGTTCATGCGCCTCGAATGGATGATATTCAACTCCATTCACAGGTTTGAGTAATTGTTCGAGCAACTTATACTTTGGCTGCTTCAACGATTTGGAATACAAGTAAATGTTCTCAAATCTCAAACCATTCGGATGGATGATGCGAGTGAGCAAAGCGTTGGTTTTCCCACAATTCGATGGACCGCAAAATAGTGCACGTATGCTATCCGGCAATAAATTCCCATGACGTTTTTGTTTCTTCTTCCTCCCTCCGTCTTCGACAAACTCGTCGAAATTTATCACGGGGAGTCCACCTCCAGTAGTTTGCTTCTTGGACGTCATCTCACACACGACTAATGATGAAATCATATAAATAGGATTCTTATAGGGATTATCAATCAGTCGCATATTGTCTTTAGACATGATCGTGCATGGCAAGAGCGGTAAAGGTTTAGTCAACCGCCTAATCAACAAACTCCCCGTTGAACTACATCTGCCTGGGTATCAGTATTGTGGACCAGGCACAAAGTTGGTCAAGCGCCTTGCTCGTGGTGATCCGGGCATTAACCCATTGGATACGGCTTGCAAACAACACGATATTGCGTATTCGAAAAATCCGGATAATCTTGAGGTGAGACGTTTGGCGGATAAAGTGTTGGCTGAACAGGCTTGGCAACGTGTTATCGCGAGAGACGCTAGTATCGGTGAAAAAGCCAGTGCTTGGGGTGTGGCAAATATTATGAAGACAAAGAGAAAATTTGGTATGGGAATGAAGGCCCGTGAGGGTGGCGTTTGTTTGAAAAAGGAAATTGGCGCTGCAAAGAATGCAATGATTCAAAGTAATGATCCGCATTAGGTTATTAAATCAGCTCTAAAGGGTGCTCGTGCAGCTGTAAAGATGCAAGGTGGTAAAGTACGCACACCTTGGGTTCTACCTGTACCACATAAAATTGGTGGTTTATTACCGTTCCTCGTGCCTATTTTTGCTGGTCTTAGCGCTGCGGGTGCTTTGTCGGGTGGTGCGGCTAATATAGCTAAAGCCGTAAATGCTGCTCAAGCAGCTAAACGTGAATTGGATGAAAGTAAGCGTCATAATCGGACAATTGAAGCAATTGCATTAGGTCGGGGTCTACATCTGAAACCATATAAGCAGGGATTGGGCCTTCATATCAAGCCAAAAACTAGAAGTTACGCTACCTCACCGACCCCTCACCGACCGCGACCTACTTAAATATGCAAAAATCCTAAAGATTCCACATTTTCGCGGAGTTTACATGCGCGACACATTGCCAGCGAGCGGACCTCTCAAATGTGAAGCAGCAATTGTAAATTTGGATGAAAATGCCGGTCCTGGAACGCACTGGGTCGCTTACAAAAAAACTAGATGGAAAGTCATGTACTTTGATAGTTTCGGCAATCTTCCACCACCATCCGAACTCATGAGAGATTTTCGTGTTGGTAGCGTAAATTATAATTATAAGGGATACGAGGAATATGATACGATTGAATGTGGACATTTGTGTCTCAAATTTCTTTGTCGACAATTGCAGCACAAAGACAAATATACACTATATGTAGGGAGGAAATGATGTGGGGAATTCAGTTGTTAATTTACCAGCATCATGGACGAAAGTTTAACATTGACCATATCTGGCTCATCGTCCATACTCGCGGCGCAATACTTCCCCCCCCCCCCCCCCCCATCGAACTCTCGCCACACAAAAATTATACACTCCGTCTCGTGGAATTGTTAACCTTCAACTCGATTCCCAATATCGATGTTGACCACGATAAACTTTACGTGGAAGATGAGGTGTTGACGATACCTACGGGCAGTTATGAAATAGAGGATATTGAGACGTTCGTACAAGCAGAGCTCTCACGTAAAAACATCAAAATCAGCATTAAACCCAATAATAATACGCTACGCAGTGAGATCGAGTGTGATCGTGATGTAAACTTTGAGCCGAAAGATTCTATTGGGCATCTACTAGGCTTCACCGCACGCAAATTAGAAGCCAATAAAAGACACGAATCGGACCTTCCTGTAGCCATTCTCAAAGTGAACGCCTTACGCGTTGAGTGCAACATTACCGCTGGTGCCTATATTAACGGACAAAAAGTACACACAATTCATGAATTTTTTCCATCTGTGCCACCGGACTATAAGATCATTGAAGTTCCCTCCCACGTAATTTATCTGCCAATCACGAGCCGAACAATTGACGCGATACAGATTCGCATAGTGGATCAGGACGGTGATTTGGTAAATTTCCGCGGTGAAGTGATCACCATACGCCTGCATATAAAGTCGTGATGGGCATAGTTTTCAATAGATCTTCCAATAACAACAAACGATCATGGATCAAAACAATCAGTCGTCAGCCAGCGCCCAAAGTGCTAACACCTCAAAACGTGCTACTCTTGAAGAGTTTGGGTCTCTAAGTGCGTGGCGAAAGCGTGTAAAAAATTATTTAGTCTGTACTCTGTGCATCTGTTGCGTGAAATGGAGGAAGAAATTGTAAACATTCAGGCGCCCGTGGTCTTTGATGAATCCATCATCCATTGTGAGATTCACGCTCATCAGCCATATGCATCTTCAACCTTCAATAATAGCGATGAAATCCGTATTGCCATCCAACATCAAGACCTCTCCATCCTGCCAAGCAAGAGTTCCCTACACATATGTGGGAAATTATCCAAGCGTGATGGGACGCCGACCGCTGCTACAAGTCTCGTCAACAATGCCATTTGTCATTTGTTTGAGGAAGTGCGATATGAATTGAATGCCATAGAAATCGATCGTAATAAGAATGTTGGCATTACGAGTGTAATTAAGGGATATTCATCTCTCTCACCGGCCAAAAGTTCTATGCTTGAGAACACTGGATGGCTCGATGTCGAAGAGACGAAGCAAATTGTAGATGTATCGGGAAACTTTGGTGTGTGCATTCCGCTCAGCATGCTCCTCGGGTTTGCCGAAGATTATCGTAAAATTGTCGTAAATGCCAAGCACGAGTTGATCCTCACGAGATCAAAGACCGACGACAATGCCATTGTATAAACAGCGCCCGAAGACTACAAACTCGTATTGCATAAAATAGAATGGCTCGTGCCGTATGTAACAGTCTCCGGTCAGCGAAAAAGTCAACTATTAAAGTTTCTCGCCAAAGACGCACCAATCTCCATGAGTTTCCGAACATGGGAACTGTATGAATATCCATTGCTGCCTGCGACCTCTAAGCACGTGTGGTCTGTGAAAACTTCGAATCAGCTGGAGAAGCCACGTTATGTCATACTCGCGCTGCAGACGGCACGGAAAAATAAGAAGCAACAAAATGCTAGCCACTTTGATCATTGTAACCTGAGCGACGTCAAACTTTACCTCAACTCACAATGTTATCCATATGGAAATTTGAATTTGAACATTGATCAAAATCAATATGCTCTACTCTACGAGACGTACGCAAACTTTCAACCGACCTATTACAACAAAGAGGCCGAACCATGGCTGAGCAGGATTGAATTTTTAGAAAAAGCGCCCCTCGTTGTCATTGACTGCTCAAAGCAAAACGATTCTCTCAAGTCCGGCCCTGTTGACGTGCGCCTTGAGTTCGAATTGAAAAATAATATTCCGCCACAAACTTCAGCATACTGCATGATCCTCCATGATCGTATTGTCGAGTACAATCCAATCAGCGGTGGGGTTAAAAAATTGGTATAAAATCATGCCGATAATTCGCGTCCACGTCAGTCAACATAGAGCTTATCGTCGATGTACAGGGCTTCAAGAGCCCCATCAACAAATTTGTCCTAAAGGAGATATCCATCATCAAACTCCACGACAAGGATGCTGAACCGCTGACGCTCGCCTTCGACGCACCATTTGCATGGGACTCTTTACCGGCCAAGTACAAAATGACAAATAAGTGGTTGGAACGAAATTTCCATGGAATATGATGGGATCACGACGGCATACCATACGAGGCAGCTAGAAAGACAATTCGAGAAATCTTGCAAGGAGCCCCCACCATCTATGCGAAGGGATTCGAGAAATGCGCATGACTATGGAGATTCGTGGATCCTGCGACAAACGTCATCGACTTGGAGACTCTGGACTGTCCATCGCTGTAGAAGTTGCCGAAAATCACAAACTCGAAATGCCCCCATCATTCCTTCAACACGAAATACAACCGTGCCCATGAGAATGTAAAATCGCTGAAAAGCTGGTTGACTGTATACGAAGCGTTGTGTGAGCGAGGGATTTTTTTAAAATGAATAAAAAAACATTTCGATGAAAATATATAACATTTGTATTATTCATTTATTCTACGACGAAAATTGTTTTGCATTTCTCCTTCTCATACATTTCGATAAAACAGTTTTCTTTAATACATTTTTACATAGTCAACGTCGAAACGATGGTGAGACGACTGTGATCTGGACGGCTGTTCCACTCAACGATGCTGTCCCAACGAGTTTGCTCTTTTCCACCATACTCCAAGACGATGGAACTTGACGCCGATGTATTTTCCACAACTGCATGTAGAATTGACTATTACGCGCCAGTTGCAGCATATTCTCGATGATGCAGACAGCCGTTCGACGATGATGTTCAAACGAATTTCGTATTTTTCCACCATGTGTTCTCAGACTTCGAAAAAATCTATGCTGTTGTATTTTCCACCTTTGTATGCCATCCAGAGGCGATGATCACGTGCCGCTTGCCGCATTCGCTCGAACGTTTCCAAATCTTCATCGAAGGCCTTCACAAGTCGTGCTGGTAAGAAGACAGTGAACTCCTTCCCCATGTCCGCGAGGTAGCGTTTTCCAAACTTGGTTTGTACGGCCCTCATGTCGGAGATTCGATGATCCGAGTGAACGCGGAGTTCTGACAGCTTCTTCGTTGGAAGGAATTCCGCCATCACGCTGACTTTGTTGATACTCGAGAGATCCATTTTCCCCGCACTTTCAAAGTTCTTTTTGGAAAGATGTTGATGTCGTGGTGGAATACTTCAGTCTGAGCTTGGACTACGAAATTATAAGCTCCCTCATAACCCTCCCACTTAAATTTTCAAACTTCTCCCCACTTTTCCAATCATGAAAAACAGGTTCAAACACTTTCGAAGAACCTCGTATGTGGAGAATCCCCCCCCCCCCCCCCGACATTCTTTCACACTCCCAAAAAACGGGTTCAAACACGTTTGAAGAACCCCGTACGTGGAGAATTTCCACAGCATTTTTCACATTCCCTACGTTGAGGTGGGGGGCCATCGATATGATCTTTCATCTGTGGTGTATTATAATGCTCCATGCATGGAAGATACGATAGCACTTCACTATCATACCGATGATGTTCTGGCAAACGATCCCACAATAAGCCAACATATTCACCCCAATATTTTAGGAGCAACACCTTTGGAACCTGTTCGAACTCGTTTTTGGTCAAGTCCAGGGGGTGCTTGGCCGGATGCACTGCGTACATACTCGCACATCTGAACATCTCGACGTTATATTTCGTAATGGAAACGAGTCCTCGATACATCGAAACATTTTTTTCCCCCGAGTGCAGCTGTGCTCCGGTGGCCCATCTGGGGTCAAAAACCCTTTGACGATAGATCTCTAAAGCTTATAGTTTTTCCGAGAAATCCCGACTTGTCAGGACCTGTCTCGGGTGTCGGCGAGAGTCATGACAGGAGTGGACACGCATACAAACATTTTAAAGATTTCGGAAACGAAACAAAGCGCATCACGCCTGCATCTCATAAATAAACAGCTTTGAAAAGCCGTCCCTTTCATGTATCGCTTCAAAATAATGAAATTTTCCTACCCATATATGACCATTACATGCACACATAGTGTGTGTGTGTGTTTTATTTTCACACGGACTAAACAGTGTAGAAAGAAAAACACTACATCGATGCTAATCTTTTTTATGTCTATAATAAATTAGGAGATTTATGGGTTTTCAACGTTCACTCACCACTACCTGACCCCCGCCCCCACAAAACACTCGTCGACAGCGGCTTCCCCCTCCCGACAGTCGCTCTTCGGACCACATGGCTACCCCCTCCACAGAGACCCATGGCATGACGTCACATCCCCGCGCTGGACGCCCCCCCCCCCCGCCACCAGGCACTTGGCTTCCCCGCGCTGGACCCCGCCGCCCCGCTCCCCCCTGAGATCCCGGCGTTAGAACCGCCCTAGTACATCTACTCCCCTATGAATATATCGATAGCGTAAACAGATTGAGCGACTGCCACCTACCACCACGAGATGCATTTCACAGCAATTTGACCGGTGACACTGTAAGTGAAAACGAATACACTCATGCCGAGAATGTATGGGATCGGTTTGCTATTCAAACATTAGGTGAATATAGCGACTTATACCTGAAAACCGATGTTTTGTTACTAGCCGACATTTTTGAGAACTTTCGTGATACCTGTATCGGAAGTTATAGGCTCGACCCCGCGTATTACTATACTCTCCCCGGATACACCTGGGATGCAATGTTAAAGTATACAAACATTAACTTCGAATTGCTCAACGACGTTGACATGGTATTATTTGTTGAACGGGGTATACGCGGTGGTCTGAGTCAATGCTCGAACAGGTACGCGCATGCCAATAACAAGTACATAGAATCGTTCGATCCATCGAAGTCTTCATCATACTTGATGTATTTCGATGTAAATAATTTGTATGGGAGGGCAATGTGTCAATCATTGCCTTATGCTAATTTCCGGTGGATCGATGACTTGTCAACATTCAATTTATCATCGATCGCGCTAGATTCCCCGTCAGGCTACATTCTTGAGGTTGACTTAGAGTACCCAGAATGTCTACACGATGCGCACATGGACTTGCCTTTTTGTTCAACACATGGTAAACCACCTGGTAAGCAACAAGAAAAACTGCTTGCAACCGTGAATAACAAGGAACGGTATGTTATTCATTATCGCAATCTGCAGCAGAGTGTACGCCATGGTCTCAAAATAAAAAAAAATCACAGAATACTGCAATTCTCCCAATCATCCTGGCTACGAACATATATTGAGCTTAATACACAGTTCCGAACCGAAGGGAAGAATGAATTCGAAAAAAATCTCTATAAATTGATGAATAATGCAGTGTTTGGGAAAACTATGGAAAATGTGCGCAATCATGTAGACGTTAAGCTTTTGACACGATGGGAGGGCAGATACGGTGCAGAGGCAATGATGGCAAAGCCAAATTTTCATAGCCGGAGCGTTTTTTCAGAAAACCTGATTGCTGTCGAATTACGTAAACTGGAGGTGAAATTCAATAAGCCGATATATGTGGGTACGTGCATACTCGACATATCGAAGACGTGTTTATATGACTTTCATCATGAGTATATGGTACCTCTGTATAAAGACAAATGTACGGTGTTGTACACCGATACTGACAGCCTCATATACAACATTGAGTGTGAGGATGTGTATGATGACATAAAGCGGAACATTCATCGCTTCAATACTAGCGACTATCCCGCGGATAATGGGTATGATATACCCATTATCCGCTTGTCAACAAAAAAGTCCCTGGACTAATGAAAGACGAAAATAATGGTCGGATAATGACTGAATTCGTCGGGCTTAGAGCAAAAATGTATGCGGTGCGAGTCGATGGCAAAGACGATACAAAGAAAGTAAAAGGTGTTAAGAGTAATATCGTTGCAAGAACGATCTCGTTCGAGGATTACACGAAATGCTTAAACGAACAAATCGAAATGACTCGCCAACAATCGTGCATAAGATCGAAGTTACATGAAGTGTACACCATGAACGAGACAAAAATTGCTCTAAGCCCGCACGATGACAAACGGTATATCATACCCGGAACCACGAAAACGCTACCATGGGGGCATTTTAGGATACAATCGTAGCATGTATTTTGTAAATGTTTTAAGAATAATCGACTTTGTAAATAATTGTTTTGTAAATAATGAATTGGTTTGTCAATTTTTCAAGTGGAGAAATAAAGAAAACCCCATTGTAATTTGCTATAATCACGATATTTTTTTCCACACCTTCCTAACACACTTTTGTGAGAGAGACAGGTTTGAAAAAGCCAGAAGGAGAAGGCTGCCCAAGCGAGAAATCACATGCTACGCTGAAGAGAACGGTCGACCCTTTGTGACACAAAGGCCTCGTCATCTGGAATGAGTAAAGAGAGAGAAGAATCATCAAATTTAAAATATTTTTATTGTCCACTACAAATCAGATTTGCTTATCCAACTATTGTGGGTACTATCGAAACCCAACCATTTTACAAACATTCGATTACCACGCTTCTTCAATACTTTTTCGATGAGATAAATATCAGGATGTTGAACTTTAAGTAGCTCCTGATCGTAGAAACCACCTGCAATCGGTTCATCGTCATAGTCCTTGAGGTGAAATGTTACAGGTTTTGTGTTTTTCACTCTATATATAGTAAATATTTCCGTTGTCCAGTTCGGTGTGTAACCCTTTTCGAAAACACTCTTGAATTTACTGATTTTTACTTTATCACCAATTTCGAATTTTGATGTCGATGACTTTTTCAATGGAGTCTTATTATAGACATGTTGTAGTAGCTGTTTCTCATTTCCAGCATTGACATTTCGCGGTTTCATCTTAATCGTGCGGTGCACGGAATCGTTATACTCGGCTACTAATTTATCAACTATATCGATCCACCTATAATTACCACGAATACTAAATTGTACCCACATCTTATTTTTCAATGTACGATTAAAACGCTCGCAAATGGAAGCTTTTAAATTGCTATATGTTGAATACATGTGGATATTGTACTTTTTCATTAGGGTTTTAAAGTCACGATTATAAAACTCTTTTCCTTGATCCACGTGTAACTTCTGCGGTATGCGTCCCTTTACGAGTATCGACTTCAGTGCGGTTGCTGCATCTTTACCATTCTTACTCCGCATCGGTACGGCCCAGGCGAATTTTGAGAAAGTATCGATGACGGTTAGGAGAAATTTATGTTTGGAGTTTTTATGTGCGTACGACGACATATCGACGAGATCAGCTTGCCAGGTCTCATCCAAACCACGGATGTCCACATGCCGACGCGGATAGTTTCGGCGAGCAGGTTTGTGCAGCTCCCGCACGAGAGCTTTCTTTTTCTCATTCATTTTCCAGTCTTTTCAGTCGTGCATCCAGTTCAGCAATGATATATGAATTGCGAATCACCAATTCTTGTAGAGTTTTGAGATCTGCATCGAGCGTCTTCGCAATATCTCTCAGCGTAACTTCTAATCCATTAACCAACAACAGGTAACTCTCATTTATTTCTTTACGTATGTTCTTAATGATTGTTCGAGATCTTTAATGTAAAGCACTTAGATTGATAGCATCGTCTTGTTCTTCCGGATTGGCGATATTACACAATCGTTTTTGCCCCAAGTCATAATGACCATCTGCGGTAGTTCTAAACCCAATCCCCGGTCTGCCTGGAGGACCTTGCTTATTGAGGACGATATTCTTTTTCAGTTGGCGTCCGAACACATCGACACTCATGTTGATAATGCGTGAAATTTCAAATGTTGGGTTAATAAATAATTTTGGCTTCACGCAATTCTTCAACAATCGATACAATTTCATTTGAATGTGACGAATTTCCAGCTGCTTGTGATGCTAGAATTAAGCGAAGACGATCTACTAGCTCATTGGGACTATCCCAATAAATGTAATCCAATTGGGTATTTTTTCTCGCCATCTTATACTTTGGCATACCCTTTCCCATGTGCTCGTGATGATCAACTATATTTGCGATATAAGTATTGAATTTGTGGCCGACACTATGTCGTATAGCCTCACCAGGCTTGTAATATTTTTTGTGAGCATTCGTGGAGATAATGATTTTTTCATAGTTTTTCAAGTCATCCGGTGTCAGAGCTTCGACGTTGGGAACTTTTTGAAACAATAGCTCTGCTAATCCAACAGTTTTCGGATAGGTTGAATCTCGCACACGAATATTTTGAGAATCGAAGAATATAGGAGAATCACCAATCATTAATTTGTTGTTCGCGAGGTTCCGTACACCATATGAAACATCTAAGCTTGTCTTTCTACTTGTACGTAATAAAAGAAAATATTCACTGATTAAATCATCAACATTTTGGGTTGGTGAGTCATCATCATCGTCATATACCAGCTTAAAAGTCTTGTGTTTCACTCTTGAAAGAATCTTGTGTTTCGTTCTCGAATTGGGGCTCGACACCATTCATAAAATATTCCACATCATTATCCATTACTTTTTCATCTTTAACTTCCATCTTTACCACCTCGTTGTTTTTGTTTGACACTAATTGTTCCAATGGTCTCACTATAGGTTTAAAGACCTTTTGCATTCTCTGCTCATCGATGTCTCTTCCGATCTTGAGTATTTGATGCTTTCGTCTGATTGCATCGCTCGCCTTGGAGATTTCACGCAATACATCTTTTTCCCTCAACAGCTGTTCGCTCTTCATGTTGTCGCTATCGGTGTGTACATGATACTGTCTTTTCGCAATCAATGACGGGTCATTTATCGAGTGTCAGAAAATAATCAAAACCTTGTCTATATCGACCCTCGTTAATATTGGTATCCTTATCGATTGCGATGAATGCATACTTGTCGGAATTCCAACATTTCGTGCACATGTTTTTAAAGCATGTATAAGACATATCCGTATTAACATGATCATTGTACACGTGCTTGAGATTCGTATCATCCTGCTTGAAAAGCACCACAAAATTCGCATTATCTCTCACGAGATGTTTGGGGATACGAGTGTATGTCTGACAAAGATAGAAACTGTCAACAATCTCATGTCTTCCCATGGAAAAGAAAGCTCTCACATTATCCTGTTTTTCACACGCTATATCATCAAAAATGAATATAGAGTTGGGTTGTGCGTCACTTGGCGCTATAACTTGTTCATGCTCATTGAATGGATAATACTCAACGCCACTCACAGGTTCGAGTAATCGTCCGAGCAACTTATATTTTGGCTGTTTCAGCGACTTGGAATACAGATAAATATTCCCAAATCTCAAACCATTGGGGTGTATTATGAGAGTGAGCAGTGCATTCGTTTTCCCACAATTCGATGGACCACAAAAAACGGCGCGTATGCTATCCGGCAATATATTTCCATGACGTTTTTGCCTCTTCATGCTTCCATCGTCGACAAATTTATCAAAATTTATTACGGGAAGCCCGCCTCTGAAAGTTTGTTTCTTGGACGCCATCTCACACACGACTAATGGAAAATCAATATAAAACGGCATTTTATAGGGATTGTCTATCAGTCTAGTATTGTCCTTAGTCATGATCGTTCATGGCAAGAGCGGTAAAGGTTTTGTCAACCAACTAATCAACAAACTCCCTGTCGAATTACATTTGCCTAGGTACCAGTATTGTGGGCCGGGTACAAAGCTGGCTAAGCGCCTTGGTCGTGGTGATCCGGGAATTAATCCGTTAGACACGGCTTGCAAACAACACGACATTGCATATTCAAAAAATCCAGATAACCTTGAAGCGAGACATTCAGCAGATAAAGTGTTGGCCGAACAAGCTTGGCACCGCATTACCGCTAAAGACGCTAGCATCGGCGAGAAAGCAAGTGCTTGGAGTGTGTCAAATATTATGCAGACAAAGAGAAAATTTGGCATGGGGATGAAGGGAGCACGTAAGGGCGGCGTTTGTTTGAAAAAAATTATTCGTGCTGCGAAGAAGACAATGATTCAAAGTAATGATCCGCATACGGTTATTAAATCGGCTCTAAAGGGTGCTCGTGTAGCGGTAAAGACTGAAGGTGGCAAAGTGCGCGCACCGCGGGTTCTACCTATACCTCATAAAATTGGTGGTTTATTGCCATTTCTGATACCTATATTTGCGGGTCTCAGCGCTGCTGGGGCTTTGTCGGGTGGTGCGGCTGGTATAGCCAAAGCTGTTAATGCTGCTCAAGCGGCTAAACGTGAATTGAGTGAAAGTAAACGACATAATCGAACAATTGAAGCGATTGCTTTGGGTAGGGGGTTACATCTGAAACCGTATAAGCAAGGATTGGGTCTTCATATCAAGCCAAAAAACGTCAAGTAACGCTACCACACCGACCGTTGACCGACATCGACCTACTCAAATATGCAAGCGTCGTGAAGGTTCCACATTTCCGTGGCGTGTACATGCGGGATACATTACCAATGAGCGGGCCACTCAAATATGAATCAGCGATTGTGAACGTGGATGAAAATGTAGGGCCTGGCACACACTGGGTTGCCTACAAAAAAACTGGATGGAAAGTCAGGTACTTTGATAGTTTCGGCGATCTTCCACCACCATCTGAACTCATGAGATATTTTGGTGTAGGTAGCGTGAACTATAATTATAAGAAATATTAAGAATATGATACGATGGAATGCGGACATCTATGTCTCAAGTTTCTTTGTCAACAATTACGATACAAAGACAAATACATGTTATATATACGTGGAGTCTAAGGCTGAGAGTTTAGTTGTCAAAGTACCAGCGTCATGGAAGATAGTTTAACATTGACCATATCTGGATCGTCATCCATACTCGAGGCGCAATACTTTCCCCCTATAGAACTCTCACCAAACAAAAATTATACTCTCGGTCTCGTGGAACTATTAACATTCAACTCTATTCCCAATATAGACACACATACAAACTTAGTAACTTAGTAACCACAACAAACTTTACGTGGGAGATGAGGTGTTGACAATACCTACGGGTAGCTATGAAATAGAGGATATTGAGACATTTGCGCAAGCCGAGCTGTCACGGAAGAACATCAAAATCAACATCAAACCTAATAATAATACTTTGCGCAGAAATCGAGTGTGATCATGGTGTAAATTTTGAGCCTGAAGATTCGATTGGACATCTACTGGGCTTCACAGCACGTAAATTGGAAGCGAATAAGACACGAATCTGATCTTCCAGTAGCCATTCTCAAAGTAAACGCCCTACGGGTTGAGTGCAATATAACCGCTGGTGCCTATATTAACGGACAAAAAGTGCACACCATTCATGAATTTTTCCCATCGGTCCCTCCAGGATATAAAATCATTGAGGTTCCATCACACGTCATTTATCTACCAATCACAAGCCGAATGATAGACACAATACAACTTCGAATAGTGGATTAGGACGGTGACTTGGTGAATTTCCGCGGTGAAGTACTCACAATACGGCTGCATATAAAATCATAATGGGTATAGTCTTTAATAGAGTCACTAATAACACTAAACAACCATGGGTAAAAACAATCAGTCGTCGGCCCGCACCCAAAGTGCTCACACCTCAAAACGTGCTACTCTTGAAGAATTTGGGTCTGAAAGTGCGTGGGGACAGCGTGTAAAACATTATTTATTTTATGCTTTGTGCATCTGCTGCGTGCAATGGAAGAAGAAATCGTAAACATTCAGGAGCCCGTAGTCTTCGACGAATCCATCATACATTGTGAAATTCACGCTCATCAACCATATGCATCTTCGACCTTTAATAACAGCGACGAAATACGTATTGCCATTCAAAATCAAGATCTATCCATCCTGCCAAACAAAAGTTCCTTGCACATCTGTGGAAAATTATCTAAGCGTGATGGGATGCCAACAGCTGTCACAAGTCTCGTCAACAATGCCATCTGCCATTTGTTTGAAGAAGTGCGATATGAGTTGAATGCCACAGAAATCGATCATAATAGGAATGTCGGTATTACGAGTGTAATTAAAGGATATTCGTCTCTCAGTCCAGCTAAGAGTTCTATGCTCGAGAACACGGGATGGCTCGATGTTGAAGAGACGAAGCAGATTGTTGATGTATCGGGACATTTTGATGTGTGTATACCACTGAGCATGCTGCTCGGATTTGCCGAAGATTATCGGAAAATTGTGGTAAATGCCAAGCATGAGCTAATTCTTACGAGATCGAAGACTGATGATAATGCCATCATGCAAACAGCTCCCGAAGACTACAAACTCGTATTGCATAAAATCGAATGGCTTGTACCGTATGTAGCAGTCTCAGATCAACGAAAAATTCAGCTATTGAAATTTCTCGCCAAAGATGCACCAATTTCCATGAGTTTTCGGACGTGGGAATTGTATGATTATCCACTACTCCCCGTCACCTCTAAGCATGTGTGGTCTGTCAAGACTTCCAATCAGTTGGAGAAACCACGATATGTCATTCTCGCGCTGCAGACGGGGCGAAAAAATATGAAAGAGAGGAATGCGAGCGACTTTGATTATTGCAACATCAGCGATGTCAAGCTACACCTAAACTCCCAATGCTATCCATATGGAAATCTAAATCTAAATATCAATCAAAATCAGTATGCTTTACTCTATGAGATGTATACAAACTTCCAATTCACCTATCACAACAAAGAAGCTGAACCATGGCTAAATAAGACTGAATTCTTCGAAAAAGCCCCCCTCGCCATCATTGACTGCTCAAAGCAAAATGATTCTCTTAAGGCCGGCCCC
Organism: Ophion obscuratus; assembly: GCA_964007375.1. Lineage (NCBI taxonomy): Eukaryota > Metazoa > Arthropoda > Insecta > Hymenoptera > Ichneumonidae > Ophion > Ophion obscuratus. The sequence continues at coordinate 69,520,198 of OZ023312.1, read as the reverse complement.
GTGGATGTGCGTCTCGAATTTGAATTGAAAACGAATATTCCGCCGAAAACTGCTGCATTCTGTTTAATCCTCCATGATCGTATTGTCGAATACAATCCGATTAGTGGTGCGGTTAAAAAATTGGTATAAATCTTGTCAACTGTCTGCGGACTCTTCAGTCAATATGGAGCTCGTCGTCGATGTGCAGGGGTTCAAGAGGCCCATCAACGATTTTGTCCTAAAGGAGATTTCCATCGTCAAACTCCACGACAAGAAAGCTGAACCGCTGACGTTTTTCTTCAACGCACCATCTGCATGGGACTCGTTGCCAGACAAATACAAAAAGACAGACAAATGGTTGGAACGCAATTTTCACAGATTACGATGGGATCACGGTGATATACCATACGAGGCAGCTAGAACGATAATTCGAACCATCTTGCAAGGAGCTCCTACCATCTACGTGAAGGGATTCGAAAAGTGTTCATGGATATCAAAATTCCTGGATCATACAACCAAAATTGTTGACTTGGAGACCCTGGACTGTCCCTCGCTGCAGAAATTGCCAAATATATCCGACTTTGAATGTCCCCATCATTTCTTCAATATGAAATACAATTGCGCCACTGCGAATGTAAAATCGCTGAAAATCTGGTTGAGTGTATACGAAGCGCTGCGTGAGCGGAGGATTTTTAAATAAAAACATTTTTAAATAAAAAAAACATTTTGATATATATCTTTTTCGATTGTATTTATTCTTACATCCAACACCAACGTGGAACATTTTAAAATTCAATGAAAGCTATCCTTTATATTGTTGTGAGCATGTTGAAAACTCAACGATGTTAGTGACCGATGATCCCATTGAACTCATCATTTCCGACCAGCACAATGGTGTGCTCACTGTTTATCGAACGCGATGCTGTTGTATTGTCCGCCATAATAGTTCATCTATAGTTCATGTATAGTTCGTCATTGTGAGCCATTTCCAATATATTCTCGAACATCTTTGGACCGTGGTTGAAGGCCTTCATGAGCCGTGCTGGTAAGAAGACGGCGAACTCGTCCATGATGTCCACTACGTAACGCTTTGCTAATTTGGTGTGGGCAGTCCTCATGTCGGAGATTGGATAACACGATGGAACCTTGAGACAGCTTTTTCGTTGGGAAGAATTCCACCGTTTTGCTGACAATGAGAAATCCATTTTTCATCGACGAAACAACTTCAAATGTGTCGAGGAACGTTTATTTCTTCTCACGAATAGTATTGTCTCCGTCACAACACTTTTCACAATTCCGCTGCGGAGGTGGGGGGCCATCAATATGATCCAACATCTCAGGTGTATTGTAATGCTTCATGCATGGAAGATATGATAATATTTCACTGTCGTTTCGATGATGTTCCGGCAAACGATCCCACAGCATACCAATGTGTCGACTCCAATATTTTATGAGCAAGGTCTTTGGAACGTGTTCGAGCTCATTCTTCGTCAAGTCCCACGGGTTCTTGGCTGGGTGCACTGCATACATACTCGCACATGCAAACATCTCGACGTTATCTTTCGGAATGAATACAAGACCGAGTGCAATGTAATTTTATAAGGGCCTCCGTTACTATAGCTGCATAAAAAGTTTATCTGTAAAGTCTTATTTGACATCTAGCAGTAAAATTGCATTAAGTTGCCAAGAGTGTATCATAGACGCTGGCTTTCACATGTATATCCACATGTTTGAGAGAAATTTTCCTCTATTGTCTAGAAACGATTCACCTGCATCAATAACGCCCCCTTAGAAAAGTGACGCATCGTGTACGATGTCCCCTGGCTGCTGGTGCCCCCCTTGGCCCGTACCTACAACTGTTATCCTTTCGTGCTTTTGGACATTGACCCATAGTTTTGGGCATCCTCTTACCCGCGTGACGTCACTCTCCGCACCTCTCTCCGCGAGCCGCAGATCCCCCTCCCCCAATTCCCCAAACGGGTCCCTATACCTTCGCGAGACAGCCGGACACCTCCCTCCCCTTGCTCGGACTCCCTCGTCCCCGCACCCCCCTCGCCACCATTTTATCCAGAACCCGTATAGTTCTACTACTCATATCCTGTGCATCTTCGCATCCTGCTACGAAGTCGGAAAAGGGGATAGTTTTCCCGTTGAATTCCGGAACAAAATCAAGAGCATTCTTTAAAGAGACTGTTTGATTTGTCGACATGACTGTTATTTCTTCATTTTCGGCTTTACGAGGTAAATTTCATGATTTTACTGAACGATTTTTTTGTTCGAGACCAGGAAATAATTCAGTACTGGACTTAATGAATATCTCGATAGTTCTGCTAGATCTTCTGTAACATTTAAATTTAATGAGCTATTCGATTCGTCGGCGGACATTGGATTACTCAGCACATTCCCTTTGCATAATCCCGGACGAGCCCCTAAAAATTAATATGTCACGTCCTGAAGGGACGTGGGCATATATTTTTTCGTTTCCCTCTTTGTAGCCTACGCCTAGCGCAATAGCTCGGGATGAGGGTAAAAAGGGGATGTGCTTGGATAAAAAATGGGATGACGCGATTATTCGATTGAGGAATAATTGGACACTCAAATTCTATCGACTCGGGGTTTATTGGAATTAACCAATCTGGTTAAGTCGATTAAATTAATAATACAGAAAATTTACATTAAGTATTTTGCTTACATTTGTCGATGCGCCCCGGGTGCAATGGTTGGAGATACGGAGGGTCGAATCGGGCCTTCATAGGTAGACTGGACCGCTCGGTTGTGTACGCTCGGTTACGGATTTAGCGGAGCTGGTGTTCTTCACGTAGACACGATCTTTTAATACACGAGTATTTATCGCGAGCCCAGTCTTCGAATTTATTGCGTATTTACGCAATTCACTGTATCGATATTAATGTGGTCGCGCTTTACAAAGTATAGACAGAACTTATAACAATTATACCGGAGATATACTAATTTTTAGAGTTAACGTCTGAACTTGTCGGATACTGTCGGGAGATAGCTTTTTGTATCGAACTAGATCTGATGGAAGATATTGGAGACTTTGTCCGATCGCGATGGAAACTGTTGGGAGACTGGCTTCCTGACGGACACTTCGTTGCCAAGTGGAAAATAGGAGAGGTTTCGTTAATGGGGGAAGAAGTGCATTTTCGTGATGGGTTTTCTATAGGGATTAGCGGAAAAGGCATCAAATATGTGTCTCTTCGGATGATTGGTCGAAAATGGAGAGTGAGAGCAGGACGTATTCTGCGAGTCATATTTGTCACCTTATTTCCAGGAATTGGAGCAGCGTTTCCTTTATCTGGAGCGCGGAAATATACTGGGAGGAAAACGGGGCCTTCTCGGTGGCGAGAACGCACTGCTCGAGATAGGGCTTGTTGACCAAGGCCCGCGAATGCACGTGGTGTTTTATGACAGGGTGGTTTCCTAGGTTCGAGGATTTCATTTTGGCGGGTGTGTATTTGTTCTTCATATGGTTAAGAATGCTGTGCTCTCGCGTGGGAAAGCACACGAGACGCTTATTTATTATCAATAGCCTACATTTCCGCCATGTAGGTCTAAGCTTAAAGAAAAATATAAATATCTGTCGAAAAATAAGAATGCCGCTATCGCGCGTATGTGGTCGTTCACGATTTCCTTGGGAAATCGCATCGGCCCTGCGACTTCGCAGGGGCTCAAAAAGATAAGAGAAAGCAAGAAAAAGAAATCCATTGTGCGCATTTGGTCGCGACGTGACATAGGCAACAATTAGATCAGTGAATTTATCGAATAGATAGAATGTACATTGGACACGGGTTGTCAAAATCTTCCACTATTTGACTTTGACATACCTGAAATTGGTATATACGGATTTTATGAAATTGACATCTTCGAAATTGTTCCAAGATGAGCACACTTTGATTGAATACTTCAAATTATTGTAAGTACAACATAAAATAGTTTTCCTCTTTCTCCTCTTCTTTTACTACTGATAAACGTTTGAAAAAAATATTTCACATATTTGAGATATTATTAGTTGAGAGGATGGTGAAGTTTGCTAATCAATTTACACCGATATTTTCAATATGCCGACGCATTGGATTTCACTCCCCAGAAGTGGAGTCAGAGTTCTCGTACCACCAGAGTTTATAACTCTATCGCAAGAGCGGCTTAATGAAATTATTGATCAATCCCATTTAGCTTGCGAATATAATATTCGGAAAATAGAAAGATATTGAGAAAGTATTCGTTGTACCGCAACTTGGTATATATCAATTTCCTGGGGATAGCTTAAGAATTGTTCAACGATCATGGAATGGATCATGCTGATGTTCTGATGAAAAATGTGTGAGTTTTTATTTATTATTCCGCCTCAGACGATTTTTTTATCTCTTACACTAGTTTTCAATGTTTTCAGGAACGTTCTACAGGACTTTTTCTCCCGAACCGATCTGTTTCATCACCCACTTCCCAAACTCTACCGGCCCCACACCCCTTTTAATCATTATTATTCAAAACATATACTATCGGTCTAGCTGTAAGACAATTATACTATTACAATTGCAATGGTGAGCTATTACTCTCACTTATCATACTCTCCCGATCCCACGCTTCTTTTAATCATTACTATTTAAACCATATACTATCGGTCTCACTGTAGACAATTATACATATATGGCGAGCTATTACTGTATATAATATTGTGAAAATAAAAAAATAATATCATACCTCTATGTTTACCACCTATCCTATCCACTTTCCTATCAGAACAGATCTATAAATAGTTCCCGATGTCCCTCTTTCTCACCAAAAAAGTATACTTTAGTTGACGAGATAAAAAAAGGTGATGGTTAAAAATGCGTTTCGTTAAACAATCATTATCAATTAACGTGTCCAATAAAAATAGAACGATGTTTGAAGATTGTGTTGAACGAAAATTTAGCCGACATGTTGCTCTGTTACTTGACACAATACGCGCTATTATTTGCGGTCCTTCAAACTGCGGCAAAACTAACTTATCAATAAGTCTCATTGAAAGTCCGAATGGTGTGCATTTCGAAAATGTTTATGTATACTCAAAGTCATTACAACAGTTAAACTATCAATATCTTGAAAGAATTTTACAACCGATAGATGATATAGGCTACTTCACGTTTTCTAATAATAATTATGTGATTGAACCTAATGATGTTATGCCAAATTCTATTTTCATCTTTGATGATGTAGCATGTGATAAGCAAGATATGATAAGAGAATATTTCTCAATGGGTAGACATTGGAGCATTGACAGATTCTATTTGTGTCAAACATATGCAAAAATTCCTAAACATTTAATTCGCGATAATGCAAACTTCTTAATACTTTTCAAGCAAGATGCTTTGAACCTAAAACACATATACAATGATCATGTGAATACTCATATGATATACGAAGATTTTCTACAATTGTGCGTCCACTGTTGGGGAAAAAAATATGGCTTCCTTGTAATAGATAAGGATAGTTCTATGCAGAAAGGTTGCTATAGAAATGGATTTAACAACTTTGAAATTATTTAGTCACGTATTCATGTTACATGCGTTCGTGCGTATAGTGCTCCTCAACGATTCAACGATTGATAATAATGGCTGATAACGTGGGAAAAACGAGAAAAGAAAAACTTTTGAGAAAAATCGCGGAAACAAGTGACGTCATATGTAAAAAAACATAACGCTCTAAAGTTGGGTAAAATAGAAACGCATGAATTATTGGAAGAATCGTATAAAACAATAGTTCAACCGCTTCAACAGTTAGTTCAGAAAACTATCTCCAATAAAAAGAGAAAACTTTTGAAGAATAATATTTTTAATGAGGGTATAAAAAAGAGAAGAAGCATTATCCGGTGATGGTGACATTGATGGAGAGCAGGAGGGGGGAGAAGATGATACATACTTGGAAAATAGGAACGAAGGTGTGAAAAGTGGGAAAATGGATGTGTTGAAGAAATCAACCGTTTATCATGGTACACCAGTATCATCATATCGGACTACTGGACATAGAAGTGCGACCACATCCACACCGTTAACATTATCACAACCACCACAACCACCGTCATTGGAGGAATCTCAATCCACTGATGACGCAGCTTAGAAATCGCTTCGACAAATTATTCAACATCCTACACCGAAAGTTAACCAATATGCTAATGAAAATCTGGGAGTTTTAGCACGAAAATACCTCACCTTCTTCTTTGGAAGTGATTCTGAACAAACGATTGATAATGTTTATGGGGTGTATTTCAAGGATAATAAACTAATGCTTCGTAATGCGACATTCTATGTGAATAGAGCTGATAATATTATTATAAGCGGCAAAAGACATCGTAAAGAACTATAAACAGAATGATTCGGAAAAATATCGTGACATGTTAATCATGACTAATGCGCATCGGCGAAATCACTCGTCACAGCACCAGATAATGGGGAACAAAGGTGTTAAGTATAGAACAATTATCGCACCATTGTTTCCTATGCAGCAATCTAATATAGGAAGTGGGCTGATTCTTCCTAATCAAATGACCGTGACGACTTCCCCCGTTAATTATGTATGCTGGAACGATATGAATGAGCTTGTTGAGCGATTACGTCTCTTAATTGCATCAAAAAATGCCGGACACACGGGTAATGATAATGAAATAATGTCAATTGTTGAGGAATTGCGTGAAATTGGAATGATAGTATAAAATTACTGCTAATATTAATACTGTGTTTACTACACTTGGACACATGGACATATACGTATATCTAAACATTGTTATCTGAAATGTTTATCAATAAATTTGGAAATATCAGTAGTTGCGAAGAATTCAACTATCAAAGTGCTGCGAAAAGAAAGTATGCTGCGCTCCCTTGGAGCGTCACAGATTTAGTATATAATGCTAACGATGCAAAAATAATTCAACTTGCGGGCCCTACCGAAAAGGATAATGCGTTAACAAAAAATATGTTGATAACCGTATCATAAATGCTGATCAACGATTTGAACAGATGATCAATGGGACAATTGCATCGACAACGCGCACGGTTGAGATAAAGATTAATCGTGCAATGTTAAACTGTATTACAAAAGCTAAAACAATTTAAAGTGCAGCGAATAAAAGAATTGATGATACGTTAAATGACATATATAAAATATAGGATAAAATTGAGAAAATGGCTGAGACCTGGAAATACCAGGATGAAATGAAACAAGCTCATTTGCAATAACCCATGCAGAAACTTTGATCGGGATACCCTATGCCCGATCAAATCCCGATCAGGATTTGTCATGGATTCCCCAAAACCGGTATCCCGGTTAGAATCCAACTTGCATAAGTATCGGCATATGTACGACGACGATGGCATCATTTTGAAAATTTTGGCGTCACGTGTATTTTCTGTATTACTATGGAATTCCTATCTATAGATAGGAATTTCTGTCTATAGATTTCTATCTATAAAATTCCTATCTATAGATAGGAATTACATAGTAATACCGAAAATACGCGTGATGCCAAAATTTTCAAAATGATGCCATCGCGTCGTACATATTCCGATACTCATGCAAGTTGGATTCTAACCGGGATACCGGTTTTGGGTACCCACCGACATGTCGGTGGGTATAAACATGTATTTAAGACAAATTAAAATCAAATTCACAATGATTAGATTAAAATTTACACCAACCGTGAGTTCTTACGTATTTCGAGAGAAAACATTTCGTCGAGGCAAAGAATTTTTTGCAAAAAAGTTGTGAGTTTCAAATATTACATTATAAATATGAAAAAAATCACAAAGAAGTTGTGAATTTCCTCAAGTTGAAGAAAATAAAAATCGAATTCACGACAGTTATATTAAAATTTACACCACAAGTGTAAACGTATTTTGAGAGAGAACATTGTGTTGAGGCAAAGAAATGTTCGCACAAAAAGTTATGTGCAAAAATGTCTTTGCCTCGAGGCAATGTTTTCTCTCAAAATACGTACGAACTCATTTTTGGCGCAAACTTTAATCTAATCATTTTGAATTTGATTTTAATTTGTCTTAAATACGAAAAAATTCACAACTAATTTTGTGAATTTTTTTGTATTTATAATTTCTTATCAATACATTTGCATTCACAGATTTTGATGTGAATTTTTTTTAATTCACATCAAAATCTCGCGATGAGTGCGATCTGCCATTTGAATCTTTGGACAAATTTTTTTTTACTGATAGTTTAATGCACCAAAACTTTATAAATGTTATTTATTTTTATAATAAATTTAACATGTCATAATTCCATTTTTGACATTTTATTTCAGCCTGTATTCACCTGTGATCCTTCCCAGATTCCTCAATGATTCCATGGGGAATCTATTTAGAGTCATTAAGGGATCCGGTTCTGGATCCCTAATGGAATCCAGTTTACGGATCTTACATTTAGTCTTCGAATCTAATCCGATATCGGACTAGATCCCGACTGGGAGTCCGGGATACAAGTCAGAATCCAGCTGTATCCCTGCCAAAATTTCTGCACGGGAAATGTTTGATGGAATTACATTTCGTCAGGTAGAGGAAATCAAATCCGTTTGGAGGAAATTGGAAGAATTTGGTGATGACTTCAAAACACTTAACAAAAACATT